>MU693104.1:102247-135034 GCA_026770625.1 Nicotiana glauca
TTTATTTATTTTTCGATTATCAGTAACCCGATTCTTCTATATTCTAGATTTGACTAAAAATCTATTTTTTGGTTAAACAATTGGTTCTGTTACCGGGAATCTGATAATCAACGTTATTTCTATTTGATTTTCTTGGTTCACATCAATCATGTTGAACAACAACGACAACACCCCAGGCCTTCCAGAAATTCAGACAAGCCAACAACTTCAAGGAAGTTCTCCACGAGATTCACCACAAGGCTCTCCACGAGGCTCCCCACAACAATCTTGTGAAGGCACCCCCGAAGGGTCTCAGGCAAATGAACAGAATCAACTCAACAACATCGAAGATATGAATTAGGCATTGCAAAAAATAATTGCTTCTCAAGTTAGCAAAGCCATTCAAGCCTTTGTTAACCAGTTACTTGCAGCCCCGCTAACACCAACTCCAAACAATAACAATAACATTCTAGAGAACCCCCGCTCTGGACTGGTTAATTCAGGAAGTGGATGAACTCCTAGTGAAATGCAAGAAGGAGACCCAAGTAATCAAGCTAATTCTGATTTACAAAATCTCGTACTAACCTTGCAAAAACAGCTTAAGGAGCAAAATGAATGCATAGAACAAATACCTGGGGCACCGCCCATGATCAAAGGAGTAGACATAGACAAATATTCTCAACAACCATGGAAGCCAAGTGCCGCCCCCCTCTCANTTAATGTCATTAAATATTCGTAATGGCCTCATTATAGCTTGGATGTAACGTACATTTTCAGAGATTCTCCAAGAGGCCTATAAAAGGAGAAACATGTAATCAATAGAGACACAAGACACTACTGGAATATATTTTTGATTTACAAGCTTTCATATCTGAGCACTTATAAATTCTTTTCTTTATTTATTTTTCGATTATCAGTAACCCGATTCTTCTATATTCTAGATTTGACTAAAAATCTATTTTTTGGTTAAACAATTGGTTCTGTTACCGGGAATCTGATAATCAACGTTATTTCTATTTGATTTTCTTGGTTCACATCAATCATGTTGAACAACAACGACAACACCCCAGGCCTTCCAGAAATTCAGACAAGCCAACAACTTCAAGGAAGTTCTCCACGAGATTCACCACAAGGCTCTCCACGAGGCTCCCCACAACAATCTTGTGAAGGCACCCCCGAAGGGTCTCAGGCAAATGAACAGAATCAACTCAACAACATCGAAGATATGAATTAGGCATTGCAAAAAATAATTGCTTCTCAAGTTAGCAAAGCCATTCAAGCCTTTGTTAACCAGTTACTTGCAGCCCCGCTAACACCAACTCCAAACAATAACAATAACATTCTAGAGAACCCCCGCTCTGGACTGGTTAATTCAGGAAGTGGATGAACTCCTAGTGAAATGCAAGAAGGAGACCCAAGTAATCAAGCTAATTCTGATTTACAAAATCTCGTACTAACCTTGCAAAAACAGCTTAAGGAGCAAAATGAATGCATAGAACAAATACCTGGGGCACCGCCCATGATCAAAGGAGTAGACATAGACAAATATTCTCAACAACCATGGAAGCCAAGTGCCGCCCCCCTCTCAATTCTGAAGAAGTTTAAATGCCTGATATTCCAAAGTACGATGGAACATCATACCCACGAGATCACGTCACTGCATTCACCACAGGTGTCAAAGGGAATGACTTGACTAAGTAAGAAATCGAATCAGCCCTGGTCAAAAAATATGGTGAAACACTCAGTAAAGGAGCTTTAACCTGGTATTCTCTTTTACCTGAAAATTCTATAAATTCCTTTGCCGAGCTTGCAGATCTGTTTATTAAAGCACATTCAGGGGCTCAAAAAGTTGAAAAGAGGATGTAGGACATCTTTAAAATCAAGCAAGGGAATTCCGAGTTATTGAGGGAATTTGTAGATAGATTTCAACGAGAAAGAATGTTGCTACCACGAGTACCTGACAACTGGGCAGCCATAGCCTTTGCTAGCAATCTGAATGAAAGAAGTTCAGAAGCCACGAGGAGACTCAAAGAAAGCCTTCGAGAATTCCCAACAACAACGTGGAATGATGTCTACAATAGGTATAGTACGAAGATGAGGATCGAGGAATACATTATCTTGCGACCAAAAACGGATGAGAAAACAAGTTCAAGGCGTGTAGACAATGAAAGGAGATCCGGTAAAAATAGGTACGATCCTTATATGGGACCTGCGGGTAAAGACTCACGGTCAAAACAAGAAAGGTACGATCATAAGCCCAGGGAATCAAGCTCTTCATCAAGGTTCAGCAATGATCGAGACACACGTGGACAGCGAGATGATGATGGAAGTTTGAAGGCAAGGTTTGGTGGCTATAATTTTAATGTGACCACTTCCGAGCTCGTGGCTATTTTAAGAGGAATAGGAGATAATATACGGTGGCCGAAGGAGATGAGATCAAACCCAAGTAGAAGAAATCCAGATCACTTGTGTGAATTCCATAATGATCACGAGCATAAAACCGCAGATTGCAGATTTCTACAAAGTGAGGTGGATCATTTGTTAAAGCAAGGATATCTCACTGAATTATTTAGTAAAAAAGGTAAACAAGCATATATGATAAATAGACAAGATCCCTCGAAGACGCCTTCTCCGAAACGGACAGTCAACGTTATAAGTGGAGGAGAAGATATCAATGGCGTCTCGTATACCGCAGCCAATAAAATATCCAAAATGATGATCACTCATGGAAAACGGCTACGACACGTGCTGGAGGAGGAGAATATTACATTCAATGACACAGATGTAGAAGGCCTCATGACCCCACATAATGATGCACTGGTAATATCATTACGCGTACATGATACTAATGTTAAACGTGTTCTGATTGATCCAGGAAGTTTGGTAAATATTATTTTGGTACGAGTGTTACGTGAAATGCTAGCTGAGGACAAGTTGGTTCCAAAGGCACATACTTTATCAGGTTTTGATAACTCTAACGTTATAACCAAGGGTGAAGCAATCATCACCGCCTTTGTAGATGGTGTTTTCAAAGATACTAAGTTTCAGGTGGTAGATATGGAGATGGCTTACAACATAATCCTTGGGAGGCCATGGATCCATGATATGGATGTTGTTCCGTCAACATTGCATCAAGTTATCAAATTTCCCTCACCATGGGGAATTTGCCAAATTAGGGGCGATCAGCAAACATCTAGGAGCATAAACTCCGTTGTAGATTCAACTGTTCAAGATGAAGCCAACTAGCAACTACAGGATTCAGTTAAGGAGGGAGCTGCTTCAACCTTGACTGAGGAAGGAAAAACAGATGTGGATTCAAGACCAGATACTATTCACGAACAAAAGGAAAACAAGAACATCAAAACCACAATAGAAGAACTCGAAGTTGTGGTGTTATTTGCACACCAACCCGAAAGGAAGGTGTATATAGGGGCCAATCTCATACCAAAGGTAAAACATGAGTTGATTGAATTTTTAAAAGCTAACTTAGATTGTTTTTCTTGGTCCCACTCTGACATGACAGGGATACCACCGGAGGTTATGACTCATAAATTAAATGAAGACTCAACATATCCCCCGGTCAAGCAAAAGAAGCGGAAACAAGGAGCCTTCAAGAATCAGGTAATTTAAGAGGAAGTTCAGAAGTTGCTCAAAATAGGGTCAATACGTGAGGTAAAATACCCCAAATGGTTGGCTAATACTGTTGTGGTTCCCAAAAAAAATGGTAAATGGCGTGTTTGTGTGGATTACACAGACCTTAATAAAGCCTGTCCAAAAGATTCTTTTCCTTTGCCACATATAGACCAATTTATTGATGCAACTGCAGGGCATGAATTGTTGAGTTTTTTAGATGCGTACTCAGGTTATAATCAAATCAAAATGGATCCAGGAGACGAGGAAAAAAATTCTTTTATAACAGATAGGGGAACTTACTGTTAGAGGGTAATGCCCTTTGGTCTTAAAAATGCAGGTGCAACGTATCAAAGATTGGTTACTAGAATGTTTCAAGAACATTTAGGTAAAACCATGGAGGTATATATAGATGACATGTTAGTTAAAACTCTGCATTCAAGGGATCATATTCCACATTTATCTATAACATTTGAAATTTTGCGCACGTGTAATATGAAACTGAACCCGGAAAAATGTGCATTTGGTGTAGCATCGGGAAAGTTTTTAAGTTTTCTTGTTTCTAATTGCAGTATTGAAGTAAACCCAGCTCAAATTATGGCTATTGAAGAAATTCCGGATGTACTTTCAAATAGAAAAGAAGTTCAAAGGCTCACAGGAAGGATCGCAACTTTGGGGAGATTCATCTTAAAGTCATCAAAAAAATGTTTCAAATTTTTCTCAGCCCTCAAAAAGCAAGATCATTTTGAATGGAATGAAGAATGTCAACAAGCACTTAGGAACTTGAAGACATATTTCGCAAATCCACCACTGTTAGACAAACCTAAAACTGGGGAAAGACTTTTTATCTACCCTGCAGTTTCAGAAGTTGCGGTAAGTGCAGTTTTGGTACAAGAAGAACAAGGTAAACAATCTCCTATTTATTATGTTAGTAAATCTTTATTAGATGCTGAGTCACGATATCCGCAGTTAGAGAAATTAGTATTAGCTCTAATCATGGCATCTAGAAAATTGAGACCATATTTTCAATGTCACCCAATTGTTGTTGTAACTGCATTCCCATTACGTAATATATTGCATAAGCATGAATTGTCAGGGAGGTTAGCTAAGTTGCTATAAAATTAAGTGAATATGAAATTACTTACCTCCCTAGAACAGCAATAAAACCCCAAGTACTGGCAGATTTCATGGCTGATTTTAGTCAAGGGATGCAAGTAGAAGCGGAAAAAGAAGTTCAAGTACTTAATGGAGCAAACCCAGGGGTTTGGAACTTATTTACTGATGGATCGTCTAATATTAAAGGCACAGGATTAGGAATTGTCTTGGTACCACCTACGGGAGAAACTATTAGGCAAGCCATTAAAATGTCATTCCGTAACTAATAATTAAGCAGAGTATGAAGTTGTGATTGCAGGTCTGGAATTGGCACGAGAACTTGGAATAAGTCAGGTAGTGATCAAAAGCGATTCTCAACTCGTGGTTAATCAAATTCTGGGGACTTACACAGCCAGGGAGGCAAGGATGCAACAATATTTGGAAAAGGTAAGGGAACTGATAAAACAGTTCCAATCATGGAAGGTTATCCAAATCCCAAGGGATGATAATGTCGAAGCAGACGCCTTAGCAAACCTTGCATCCACGGCTGATATGACGAAAGATGCCAACACCTCAGTTATTCACTTATTTCACTCGGTTCTCGAACCTGACAAGAATGAGGTAAATTTTAATAATCTCACTTGGGACTGGAGAAATGAAATCGTAGCTTTTTTACAGTATGGTACCGTACCTGATAACAAGGCAAAAGCACAAGCACTTCGTAAAAAGGCAGCTCGTTATTGTTAAAAACAAGGTAACCTTTATCGAAAGATGTTTGGTGGCCCTTTAGCGAGATGCCTTGGACCTTCTCAAATGGAATATGTAATGAGGGAAATACATGAAGGACATTGCGTAAACCACGCAGGAGGAAGGTCACTGGTAAGAACTTTGATTAGGGCAGGGTATTACTGGCCCAAAATGGAAGAAGAAGAAGCAACGAATTTCGTAGCTAAATACGACAAATGCCAGAGGTACGGTAATAATATGCACCAACCTACCGAGTTGTTACATCCGGTTATTACACCGTGGCCGTTCATGAAATGGGGAATGGACGTTGTTGGACCACTGCCTCAAGCTAAGGGACAGCTAAAATTTCTACTCGTACTTACTTATTACTTTACTAAATGGGTAGAGGCAGGAACATTTAAACGGGTACGGGAAAAAGAAGTCAAGGACTTCATTTGGCGAAATATCATATGCCGGTTTGGTGTGCCAAAAGAAATCTTATGCGACAATGGTCCACAATTTATCGGAACTCATGTCACGGAATTCTTTCAAAGTTGGTAAATAAAAAGGATAACATCAATACCTTATCATCCGGTTAAGAATGGCAGGCGGAATTTAAAATAAAATTGTCATCAATAATTTGAAGAAACGATTGGAAGAATCAAAGGGTAACTGGACTGAAGTATTACCTGGAGTTTTATGGGCTTACTATACAACCACGAAAACAAGCACGGGTGAGACCCCCTTTTTTTTTATTTTACGGGGCTGAGGCACTTATCCCAGTTGAGATAGGGGAAACAAGCACGAGGGTGTCCCAAGCAACGCAGGAATCTAATGATGAAGAGATGCGGGTCAAATTAGATTTGTTAGAAGGCAGGAGAGAGGCCGCGTTACTAAGAATGGCCGTACAAAAACAAGTAATTGAACGATACTACAACAGGAAAGCTCGTTTGCGATACTTCAAAATTGGGGACTTCGTGCTTAAAAAGGTCTTTCAGTCTACAAGGGCATCCAACTTTGGTAAGTTAAGTCCAACTTGGGAAGGGCCCTATAGAATTCATGATATTGCAGGGAAATGAGCATATGAGTTGGAGACAATGGACAGGAAAATACTTCCCTCACATTGAAATGCTATTCATTTGAAGAAATATTACTTCTAAGGAAGGACACTCGGTCAGGTATCATTATGTTAGAATTTATTTGTTGAATTATTAACTATTTTTTGACTAACGATTTTAGATGATAGGCAAAACGCTTACCCGTGCTAAATGATGAGTCATGACCTATAAGGCAAAATGGAATATACTAAAATTCCAAGCCTAGGGTTACAATAATTCAGATAGAAACATATACGGGTAAAGCAGTCTTCATCTATAATCATACACCTGAGTCCCGTACGCATTTCCTTTTCAGGAAAGGGGCCAGATGGAGGAAACTAACAAGTGCTCGAGGCTTCATACTTCAACACTCAAACACTTGGGGGACTACATAGTATATACAATCACGTGTATATAAACTCAAGCCTAAAAGAAGTCAAGTGCAGAGTGGAAGCTAAGTGAGTCATGGTCATGACGTTCCATCATTTCCTATGAGTAACATTCCGTCATTTCCCATGAGAACAATGGATTCACCTCTCAAACCCTTCTTAATTAGGGTAAAGGCTATATATGAAAACGGGTTATAGGAAAAACAAAACCCAGTAGCTATTGTTGTATTTTTTGAGAGTCTGTTACAAGAAAAACAGTTACGAGAAAGTTATAGATGTAATTCAAATACATGTAAGGAATGATTTACAACTTGTCAAAGTTCATGAATAAATACTTGTTCAAGTTATTCCAGATAAATATGTATGTTCCTCTTTCTTATATCGTATCAAACACCATTATGAATTTGAGACGTCTTCTTCATCAAGTGTCAATATATAAAAGGGCCCTCTTTTATAAAAATCACGTTATTGAATCGTGAGAATGATGAAAGCAATTTCAGACAGTAAAAATGCAATCTATTCTTTATGTCCTTCAAGGATAAGAGGCATGAATAGAACAGATAGGAGTTTGGGAAAATAAACTTCTCAAAATATTAAAAGTCAAGTATAAAACTTGATCAAATCCAAAATGCCCCATATACAAAGCTTGGGGACTTGAAGTGAGTTTGATGGCAGAAGTTGTCACAGGAAGTTAAAAACTTTAAACATAGACTTCCAAAGAGGCACCTGCAAAAAGGGGAAATCCCAAATTAAAAAAAAAAACCTTTTAAGGTGATGGAACTGAAGAGGGGTCATTTACAGACTCAACTAACTCAACTGCACTTGCACCTAAGAGTTGATCTTCAGTCATAGTACTGGCAATACCCACGGGTGCAACTTCAACTTGGCTAGTGATAGTAGGCATGGAAGAATTCAAAGGAAGGGCCATACTAGCAGTAATCTTATCATTCACAAGAGTCTCGGGTACAGCAGACATGGGGACTTCAGGTACAGAAACTTCATCTATGGGAACTCCAACCAAAGTAGTCTCAATTAAAGAAGTTTCATTTGAAGGAACCTCAGTCAAAAGGTTTTCAACTAAAGGAAGACTAGTTTCAGGAGATGAAAAATCTGGTGGCTGTTGTGTTCTTTCAATGGTTTCATTTACCTTAGCCAACTCCAATTCAAGGTTAAAATCTTCCTGGCTCACCTCTACTAAAGTATCACGGCAGGTATTGAGATAAGTCCAACTCACTTCAATGTTGGAGGATTCCTCGAGAAGTTCATAATCTTTCTCCCAGGCCGTAACTTTGTTCTTGAGCTCCTCGTTCCTAAGCAAAAGAGAATCATGAGATGACTGCAATGAGGTATGAGCATTTTCCAAAGCATGAACTTTGTCTGTAGAGGCTCGTAATTCTTCTTGTATTCGAGCAAGTTCTTGAGCCACCCCTTCTGCATATGTTTCTTTCTGAGTCAACAAAGCCTTCAAAGCTTTATTTTCATCAGCAACCGTGGATAATTGTTCTGCAAAAAGTTCTTTTTCTCTCTTAGATTGATCTGCAGTGGCCTTGACTGTTGCCAATTCAGAAGTAAGAGTTTGGACTTGTTTCTTTAAAGAACTTTTTCTCTTCTCCAAAATGTCCATTTCAATCTGTAAACTCTCTTATTGACCTTTCCAATTGTTGGCTTCTAATTGAGAGTCACGTGCAACTTCTTCAGCTTCATGAGCAATTTTTTCCAGGTCACGAGCCAGTTTCTCTAAAAGAGGAACTCGGTTCATAAGCTCGGTACCAATGAGATTAATCTGTTCATGTAAAGTATATAACGTTAAAATTCCTAAAGGAAAAAATCGTTTAAGAAACAAAAGAGATTAAGGAATACCTTTAGACTGGCATGAACAATGTCGTTCAAGAGAGTCATATTACTATGGCTCTCGATTTTTGCTTTTTCAATGCGGCCAATTAAAGGCTCAAGCCAGGTGTCGGCTTGCCCAGATTTCCTCAGAAGGCTGCTATTAGCAGGAACTTCAATGGTAACACTCCTCATATTGGAACTCCTGCTTGAGGAACCTACCTCAGTATGGTGGACTATGGGAGGAGTGATTGTTGGAAAAGGAATAGTAGAAGAAGGAATGGAAGTAACAGATGAGGAAGGCAGAGGAACGATCACAGGAACGGTAGAAGAAGAAAAGGGAACTTCATCCAAAACCGGACCTATGAAACCACTGCTAAATACACTAATAAAAAGTTGGATTATAGACTCAACAATATTAGGGGGGAGAGATGACATCATCAGGAATGACCATAGGAGTTATAACAGGTTCGGAAAGAGGCAAGTCAGGATAAATATTAATCTCATCATCAGAGATAATTCGTCTCCTGGCTCGTGGTCTAGTTCCCAAAGAGCCTTCACCTTCTCCTTGGGAGTCATCTTCAAGAATGGATTTCCTCTTCTCAGATCTTGAAGGAATTGAAATGTGATCCTATGAAAATTTCTTGACCACGTGACACCGAGATACCTTCAAGAGTAACTCCTCGAGTGGCAAAACCTAAGAAAAGAAAGGTTAACAAAAAAAGCCAAAATATCAAGAGATATTTTTTTTTTTTAAAAAAGAAATTTTTTTTTTTCTTACCATGGGTTTTTGGTTTCCAACCGTAGCGATTGGAAAGGGTTTTCCAGGTCCTAACCTCCATTGGGGTAACCGTCAAAAGTCTTTCTACCCAACCACGGATATTAGGTACGGGTGTAACCGCACCCATGGTTGCTGAAAAAGAAACACGATATTTAAAACAGGTAAGGTAGGAAATAAATAAGCACGGTGATATTTAATACTTACGTGCAAAGTTTCGCTTCTCTGGGAAGAGAATGTTCCTTTCACCGACTAGACCTGCGGTGGGAGCAGCAACATACCGAGTATATCAGCCACGGTCTTTGTCATCTTCAGGATTCACCAAAACTCTTTTGCTCCTGGCTGCTAAGTCAAATATTCCGTTTCAGAAAAATCTAATAGAGTAAAAGTGAATCAAATGGGGGAAAGTAAATTCTACACCGGCTTTGTTAGCAAGGTGTCTTAAACAGGCAACAACTCGCCATACTATTGGACCAATTTTCCCCAAGGAAACATTAAAAAAGCGGCAGAAGTCTAAGATGACCGGGTCGATGGCCGGTTTAAACCCCAAAGTGAAAGGATAGGTATAAATAAAGGAATAACCTATCATATATGAGGTAATTCTTTGGTTTGGGTTAGGAATAATAATGGGGAAATCTTCAGCCCAATGGCATTCCTTCCTAACTATGGGAGCCAAAACGCTTGTGATTAAGGTAGGATAAGGATCAGCACGGTCTAGTGCAGCCACTTGAGATTTTAAACATTCTTTATCATGGTAGAAAGAAAATTCTGTAGGAATAATTTCTTCTACTAAGGGTTCACGCAAAGGCTCCGTTGAATCCTTACTTCTAGAAGAACCTCTTTGTGAATGAGAACCTCTGGTTCCAGAAGAAGGTCCAGAACCAGAAGGAGGCATTGAAGCACTACCACGAGTGGAGCTTAGATTGTGTAGTCTACCTCCTCTTCTATGTTTTACAGGAGCATTGGGAAAACTGACTAGAATGGGAGTTTTCCTGGGGTTAGGATTCGAAGAAGCCATGGATTCAAGAGTTGGATTATAGCAAGGAATAATAAAGTAAGTTTGCAAGATGAAAGTATTCAGTTCGATTTATGAATAATAAGACAAGAAGAAAGGTTATATTTATAGCAATGGGTAATTATAAAAAAAGGAAGAGTACGATGATGAAAGACGATGTAATGATGATAACTGATACTTCGTGAAAAGTGAAGCCGAAAAGAAAGCCTAGAAAAGCGCTGCAGGACAGTGCAACCAATGAGGAAGCAACACATGTCTAGGGCATTAAAAGGAAGTGATAGTTGAAGCGTCAACTTTATCAGAACATTAATGCTGACAAAAATTCTCCTTTTACGAATTCCACTTCGCAAATATTCATATTGATGAATAAATGAAAAGTGGGGGGACTATCTGTATTGGGGAAAATTAAATATATGAATGAGTAATGACATGGCATGACACGTGGAATTACTTATAGGATATGACTGGGTCAAAAAGCCTAAGCTAATGCAGATAAAGAGAAATACGAGGTAAAGGGACAAGAAGAGGTACGAGACAACAGGGTGAAAAAGAGATAAGGGAACAAAGAGAAGGTACGAGTTAAAAGGCTCGGGAGTCCCGTACCTATTTAAAACGCAATTGTGTAAGAGATATGAAAAGACAATGAACCTGGACACATAAGGGAATGAAGATACACGTCATTACAAGAGAAACAAGTACTGGATCCGTTGAGGAATATTTGGATTCAATATGATGATTGTGTAACGTAGCATTTAATGTCATTAAATATTCATAATGGCCTCATTATAGCTTGGATGTAACGTACATTTTCAGAGATTCTCCAAGAGGCCTATAAAAGGAGAAACATGTAATCAATAGAGATACAAGACACTACTGGAATATATTTTTGATTTACAAGCTTTCATATCTGAGCACTTATAAATTCTTTTCATTATTTATTTTTCGATTATCAGTAACCCGATTCTTCTATATTCTAGATTTGACTAAAAATCTATTTTTTGGTTAAACAATCTTCAACGAGCAAATTTATGTGGACTTTGCAGTGGCAAACCAGTTTGATATTTCAACAGTAATTTTGTTAATTGAGAGATCTAACATAGACAATCTGGATTGGTTCTTGAGGAAGGTGAGATTCTGCAGATTGCATGATCCCAACATTAAACTGTTCAGCTGGTGGAGCAAGGAAAGTTCCGATTCACTCATATTTGTGTCAACTGATGAATTGTTGTGGGATTTGAGAGAGAGAATCGAGGGTTTGGGAAGAAAAGCAATGAAAGAAAGGGCAAAATATATTTTCATATTAATTTTAATAAAACAGTGTCTATTTTTATTCAACATTAGAATTGCTGGATAAAAAATAAATATCACCTTAAATAGTGGCCATCCCACGCCATTTTTACTCCATATAACTCTAATTTAGGTGTACACTTATCGGGACAGGCACATTCATACTAAATCAATCAAGTCATCAGTCAAGCGATACAAAATATGTTATCGTGTACCCAAATTGCGAATTTGGATTAGATGATTCGTGTATCAATTTCTTTGAGAAGTAGAACGAATACTTATCCTCGAATATATATTTTTTATTTAATTAATCTTATTTGTTTATTTAATTTATTTAGGACTTTAGGTAGTTGTACACCAGAAAAGCTTATTACCATTATTTGACGAAAATATGCAGTCCTTTGGTAAAGTACCATCCATGAATATGTAGTTGTATAGGATAATATACAACGCAACAATTAGCTTAATTGTAAGTTTTTTAGCAATTTATTATATAAATAGCTCGTCTGAAGTGCGAATGAACGAAAGCTTATATAAATTCCACATATTATGGTCATAAATATGATACTCGCTCTGTTCCAGTTTATATGAACTTATTACCTTTTTGGTCTGTTCCAAAAAGAATGACCCCTTTCTAAAGTTGGTAATAATTTAGCTTAAACATACAATTCTACCATTAATGAGAAGCTTTTATA
Source organism: Nicotiana glauca (assembly GCA_026770625.1). NCBI lineage: Eukaryota > Viridiplantae > Streptophyta > Magnoliopsida > Solanales > Solanaceae > Nicotiana > Nicotiana glauca. Next base: position 114,769 of record MU693104.1, read on the forward strand.
ACCATACAAATACTCTAGGCCCATTCTTGACTTGTTTAGGACCACAAATTCCAAAAGACTTCATTTTTTCTTAAATTTCGTGCCCAAACAAATAAGTTTACATAAATTAAAACGGAGGAAGTATTAGTTAATGAATTTCCCATGCAATGCAACTTGATATATATATATATATATATATATATATATATATATATATATATATATATATATATATCAGAGGGCCTAATTTCTTGCTATCAAGTCACTTCAGAAGAATATCTCGAAACCCCGAGGACGTGGAGTTGCGACCAAGTCCCCTCCCTCGGGGCTCATCGAGGCGCGACTCAAAAGAAGGCGAAGATCGAGGCTAGAGCAAAAGGAATTCCCTAGGCACGCGGATAAGCTTGACAGAGCCGGCTTACCCAGAGCCTATGTCGAGGCGTCACGTCAAGCCGTCCCATCTCCATGCTTTTATAATTAATATATGTTGTACTAAAACCGGATTCCCCTCCTATACAAAGGGAATCCACACCACTTTGTAAGGGGCCGTTGTTACTCCAATTCTACACAAGATCAATAATATCGCTCTCTCTGTTTTCTCTCTAACTCATTTGCTCGAGGCTACTCTTTCCATTTCTTCATTTCATACTTGTTCTTCATTTATTGTTCCGTATTGGCCATAAAGAGCCTCCTTTAATTATATCTTAACTGTTATCCCATTCCCAACTATCCTCGACAGCTAGAGCTCGAGCTGGATATCGACCTCGAGGCCTTCCATCGATCAGCCCGAAGTCCGGGCAGCAAGCCCTTCGGTTTGACTACTGCCCCGTTGTAGCTTGCATCTCATCGTTAAAATTTATACTCCTAGCATCAACTGCTCTAACAACTAGCATAAAAATAGATCACGTATTTTTAGAGTTCCATTTACAAATTTAATTGTTATTACCATTTTCACGATAAACAGTTTGGCGCCCACCGTGGGGCTAAAAATAATAGTTATTATTTTCTTGCTAGTTCCATTAGACAAACGCAAGTTATCTTTCACACCTTTTCTTGTCCAAGATCCTTTGATTTCAGGTCAAAATGTCTGGCTCGGTAAATGGAGTTGAGAACGACAACTCGAAAATCACGAGGAAAATGGCGTGGCTGTTCCGACTGTCGGCACGATACCACAGAATCCCGATAACGCGCCCGAACCGATTTTAACGGACGCAGATTCGCAGGACGCACAACAGGTCAACGAATCCCCACACACCGATAGGAGCATACGGCATGACGACCAACAGGAAGCGAAAAAAACCCAGCCGGGGAGGAGCAGGAAGTTAGTCTTCATGTTATTTTTAAAATGTTGCAGGCACAACAGTTGGCCATCGCTCAGTTACAAAGCCATCTGAAGACTCCCCGCACAGCAGTGCCGGAAATAGCTCCCTAGCCGAACAAGTACCTGAAAGATTGGACAATAACGGATCGATAGCCGACCCTGCCATAGTAAAAATGCTTGAGGATCTCGCCAACAGGATCGAATCGGGCAAGAAAATGATAGCAGCCAATGATAAGAAGGTCGAGACCTACAACTCTCGGGTCGACCAGATCCTGGGTGCGTCCCCGGTCCTCAAGGGCGTGGATTCGAAAAAGTTAATACAAAGGTCGTTCCCAGAGGAAGCGGCCCTGAAACCCAGTCCAAGAAGTTCAGAGTGCCGGAACTCCCTAAGTACAACGGGATCACTAACCCTAATGAATGTGTTGCTGCCTACACTTGTACGTACGCGGTGAAAGGCAATGACATAAAAGACGTGGAGACCGAGTCCGTTTTATTGAAGAGGTTCGGAGAAGCGCTCTCGAAAGAGGCCGTGATGCGGCACCAGAGCCTAACTCTTGGCCCCATAAACTTACTTAGCATACCAGCGGATTCCTTCATAAAGGCATACGCCAGTGCACTGAAGCAATGACGAGAAAGCCCGACGCATCCGAGATTAAGCAAAGGGAGAATGAAATGCTGCGAGAATTCGCATATCGTTCCCAGATGGAATGAACAGAACTACCCTCGTTCTCAAGCAACTGGGCGGTGCAGGCCTTTACTCAAAGCACAAATGAATAAGGCCCGGCGATTCCAAGGTAGTTGGAACAAAATTGGATTGGGTATCCAGCCAAGACCTGGTCGGACTCCCACATCTGGAATCAGTCACAAATTAGGGTAGAAGATGACCAGTCGGGACCCCCCCAAGGCTCAGTATACCTAAGCAGGATCCTGGCAAAGAAGCTGATGCCAAACAGCGAAAGATACCGCCTGTACACCGCAGATAGGAGGAATGCTCCGAGACTCAATCTACCTCGCAACAATCGGAGAATGGATCGAAGATAATAACCTCGAGGAATCATCAACAGAGCTAGATCCAACGGTGACACAAGGCTAGCAAGGGCACTTCGCCCATCAAGATACAATTTCAATATCGTTGTATCAGACGTCGTGTTCACCGTCAGCGAAACCAGGGACACCAAATGGCCTAGGCCTATTCAGTCAAATCCCTCTCAGAGGAGTCATGGCTTGGTGTGTGAACGGTATAATATGCATGGCCACGAGGCCAAAGATGGCCACCAGCTCCGAAGGAAAAAAGCCAAGCCACTCAACAAAAGTCACCGCCGAGAACTGTCGAGCAACCAGATTCAAGTTCAGTCCCAAGTAGGGAAGGCGGCCAAGAACAATGAAGCAAATGGGCCGCAACGTATTACCACGATAGTGGAGGAGCAATGAAATTCTCTAAGAACTCATAAAAAGAAATGCCTGTCACTAAAGAAAAGCATATCCGAGGATATATTCCCGAAGATGCCCTCATATTCAGCAAGGAGGACACCGAGACCTTGTCTCAGCCTCACACTGACACACTGGTAACCTTCTTTCTCATTCAATCCATTTCAAATAAAACATGTGCTCATAAATTCAGGTGGCACGATCAACGTTGTCGGGCCGAGGATAATAGGGCGGCTCCGATCGCCGGGTTAAATCACGCCCACCTCTCGAATCTTTGGCTGATTCCAAATGGCGATCGCAACGACAAGGAGAAAGACCATTCTATCAATTCAACATGGCTGGCCAAAATCGGAGAGCCAAGTTCCGTATCATCAAAGGAGGCACAAGGCATGGACACCTTATTCAGACGACCACGGACGCACCACGTGAAGGCACTACCGTCCCCCCTTTGCCAAAAGGATGAAATTCCACGCAAGGTACGGAAATTAAACCGACGGCAAAAAGAAACACACGGCAATGGAAAGTTCGCATCACATAACGTATCACCGGCACCCACATCTCCACTTTCGAAAGAGTCAAAGGGTAAGCAAACCATATCTTCATCCAAGCCCGATTAAACACAGTGGAGGGTTGTACTAGAGTCCTCGCTCCAAAATAGCAGGGACATATCGGACCTCGAAACATCGCCTGCTCATTCTGCGGTAAGGTAAATCTACCTCCCTCCTTCGTTATTTTACACTAACCTGTATGTAGACACCTGGCCAGGGCATTCGGAAGTGTTAACTCTACCCGAAGATCCCAAGGCCTTAGCGGCACCCATCGTACTCTTTTCCCTCGGCTAGACTTTTGTCCCAAAGAGGGTATCGCCGACAAGGTTCTTAGTGGAGCGACGTGCCTCCTAAGGAGGATCCGACAAGCTCGTATGGCTTCTTTTGCAATCATCCCCAACTATAGAGGGCACCCTCCCCCCCGAAGGCACCGTCCGCTCGGAAGGGACGGGGAACGACAAACTAAGTTCCAATAGGAAATCATGTACCGAGCCAAACGGTCAAAGGAGTCGTGCCCGTGCAGGCCGAGCTCACGGCAATGAAACAACATGTATTTACGCCAAGAAATCAAAGAATATCTTTCAGCGTCTCGTACTCCAAAAAAAAAGAAAAATTTGACATGCTCACGGCAAGGGTTACCCCCCTCCCCCATCGAGTACATCTCGAAACACTCGGAGACTTAGCGTCAATGATTTGGCACCCTCACGACCTCAGGGTCGGAACTCTGTGCTCATAAGGCCCCAACGAGGCAATTTCGAGCTCACGAGTAACGGCCTTGGAGCCTAAGCAAACTCGATGACTCGGAGACTTTCGTCAATCGCCATTCACTAGAAAACCTGAGGCCGTAAGACCCTGAGCGGGCATACTCGGTCTAGCCATATCTATTTTACATAGCAACAAAGACTGTAAGACCTCAACAGGCATGAAAAATTGTAAGACCTCAACGGGCATGAAAATTTTGTAAGGCCTTACTACAGGCATAAAATGCAACCCCAAAGTTTAGGCTATATGTCGTATTTGTAATACTCCCTAAAGGTCATACCTCGATGTAGACGCCTAAACTATTACTCGGGATCGAAAATGGCTCCGGCAAAATACATATGACTACGGTCAAAATGACTGCTCCAGCCAAATTAATATGACTTGGTGACGCATGACCGTCGCTAACAAAATCACATGCCATTATTTTGAATCTACTTCGAAAAAAACCGGTTAAAACAGGCTACCCTCAACAGGAAAACGAGCTTTGACCATGTCAGCTCTAAATCACAAGGCTTCGAGCTACTCAGCCTACGAGTTAAACCTTTCGAGCTGCTCAAAAATCACCGCTAATGGCTTGAAACCGAGGTTCTTCCAGAGCCGACGACATGTCATGCAAAATCATTTCAAAAAAACCTTAACGAGAGGAAAATAAAGCCTACATATGCCTAAGGAAAAAAGCATAAGAGCTATAGTCGCAAGCCAAACGAACCTCAAGGCCACACACTAAAAGGTCGCAGCGACCAAAAACGTAAGAGCCATTGTCGCCAGCTAAAAATCTAAAATCTTGAGGATTAAAATGAGCTCGAGTCGTAACCCGATTTGGAGATCGGATCCAAAATAGTTAACTATACATACCTAAGGGCACAACGTAAGAGCCATTGTCGCCATCTTTACGAGCCTCAGGGTCGCATACCTAAAAGGTCGCTTCGACCCTTGGCATAAGAGCCGCCCTCGCTGGCCCATGAAAACACGAAACTGGAGGGTCAATTGAGCTCGAGTCGCAATCAGACTGAGAGACTGAACCTGAGACGGTCAAGAAAAAGCGTAAGGGCTCCCACACCAGCTTATGCTAAAGGTCGCGTCAACCAAATGCGTAAGAGCCCCAGGGCATACCTAATGAGCTGCGGAACCATAATACGAATATAAGGATTCTGGCCAAATTTTGAAACCAGCCCGCCTGGTCAAAAGCAAAGCAGAAAGGGATACATAAGAGACAAAAGCTTCATCTTTTCTTTTACTCACATATGCTAAAGATGTGTTCTCCATCTACAAACATGCTCTACGAATATCGCATACAAAATGGCAAGGTATACGCTCCGCTTTAGAGGGCTACGACCTATCAGCCTCATCTTCACTCTCCACGACGTCAACAAGAAGTGACCGAGCATCACGCTCATCCGCCCTCGCTCGAGCCAGCTCTTCCAGGAGAACAAAACCCCTGTCGCCGACCTCTTCAAGTACCTCTCTTCGGGATCTACAAGGAACATATTCCTTGATCCTCTTTTCATGGTCGAGGGCCCTCTTTAACTTGGTTTGGGCGTCAGTTGCATCCCTCAATTGACTCGCCCTCTCCTGATCAACCTTAGTCCGACTCAATGTTGCTTCAGCTCGAGCATCGACGATTTTATCCCTGACCTTTGAGAGATCAAACTTGAGCTTCGCAATCATATACGCTTGAATTAAAGCGTTGTCACAAGCCAAGCAGAGTTGGGCCTCGAAGGCAGAAACTTTAGCCAAGGCACCCTTCTCCTCTGAAGCTTGAGCTTGCACCTGAGCCCTCAGTTCACCGCAAGCATTCCTAACTCGGTCGGCTTCGTCGCTAAGGTACTCTAGAGCCTCCGTGTTTTTCTGCAACTAATATAGGCAAAAAGATTAACATCAAGGGTTAAAAAGGTGGGACGCGTACTACGAGAGGTTACCTGCTCCATCAAATAGCTCTGGTAATTTGAGCTTCAATACGCCTCATATCGCCAGTGCATCAACTCAACCTCCTTCTCCTCACAGAGGAGCCTACGGGACTCACCCTCATCTAGAGCTTTCCGAAGCCTAGCCCTATGATGCAGTAACTAGGAACTGAGCCTATCAAAGTCCTGTAGAAGAAAAACTTGATAAGGGAGGGAATATGTGAAATACAGAAGGACTACGTCGAAACTCACCACAAAGTGAAGCCGGCGAACTTCCTCGCAGGCCGAGCACACTCCTATTGGTCCAGCCTCTTTGGACCTGGAAGAACCAACCTCGGTCGAGGCATATTCACTCGGAACAACCACCGTTCCGAAACTAAAGACATCAGGAACAACAAGCTTGGGCGATGTTCTCTCCTGGAAGACACGGGCCCGTTTAGCCCCACTAAAAGCTTCATCGCACTGCAAGTGCAAGTCCCTTTTATCTCCATTGTCCCTTGGCTTAGAGGCTGATGACTCCTCCCCCTCTCCGGAGGAACACGGCCTCACCCCAAGGGACCGCCCGATACCTATGACAGCAAAGCCAGTACAAAAGAAAGGGGAAAATGTCATCTCAAGTATACGAAGACCAAGGTAAAAAGCAGCGTATGCGCATAACTTGGTATTTCACTTCCCATATACCATGGGACACAGCTCGCCACCTACGCTCGTCGCAAGTCAAATGGGTCCCCAACCTCCGGACCCATCCGGGAAAATCCAAAACTTTGTCTGGCAACCACGAAGTTGCTGCTGGAAAGGAAGAAACACAATTACTAAACTGGTTTTTGCTACAAGAAAATCTAAGAAAGCTCGAGACGTTCCACTCAGGCGCATAAATCCATCCCTCGAGAAATGGCATGGGCTCTACGGGGATAACATCAGTCGTCTGAACCAGAACAAATCGACTAACCGACTCTTGATCCCCATCTTCCTCATCATCAACAACAAAGGGCATGGACGAACGACACCGCAAGGTTAGCAGGCCTCGATGATAAAAGGGTCGGTACAGCCTAACAAGGTGACTAAGCGTGAATTCAAGCCCAGCTTTTTTCACAAAGAATCTCATCATCAGCACGTGTTGCCAAAACGACGGCTGTATGTGTGCCAAAGTTACCCGATAATTCAGACAGAAATCAAGCACGACTCTATCAAGGGGGACTAGTGCGAAAGGATATAAGTATACATTCAGGAATCCTTCAGCATGGTCCGTAATACCCTCGTCCTGGGAAAGCACCTATAACTCTACCCCCTCGCCTAATCCGCAGTCTCTCCTCGCCATCTCTAGATGTTCCTCTCTTATCAAAGACATAGTCTTCAGAGTAAACTCCCACGGATCCTGAGCACTAGGAGTGGAACTCTCCCCTCCTGCCAGGCAGTCCCTGAAATAGCAGTCATAACTACGGTAGAATTGGCAAACTAAAGCAAGGAGCTACGCTAACACTTTTGCGCTTAAGTTAATGATGGGCTCGATACCAAGGTGGAAGGATAGCTATCTAAAATGATGGGATCTTCCAAAGAAGTAAGGGCAGACCCATGTATATGTGGGAAATAGCAACAATTCGCCTACCCAAGATGAGCCGCAGAAGGCCAACGGCCTCAGTACGAATCCCGAGGTGGTGCCCGACCCTAGAGATCTCCGTCAAGAAAAAGTTAGACCCAGAGGGTCAACAACATTGCCTCCAGTTCCGAGGTGGTACCCGACCTCGAAGTTTTCCCTCGAGAAGAAACATAAGCATTTCAAGCTCCACCTACGAGGGCTCGACTTTTGGAAGTCGTCTAAGTACGAACAGCCCTTCCTCAAAAAGTTGCCTACAAACACCTTAAAAGGTTATCTACGTCAACGCTCAAAAGAAAAAGTTCCAAGTGCCCAAAGTTGATTTTCACTTTGGTGCTCTATCTCCACGAGGCTCAAAAGCCCCAACGATCCAAGATTACCGGACCATTTCAGCCTTGATCTCGGGAATAACTATGAGCTCGAAGACGAGCCATTTCTGTCGACCAAAGGCCGGAAGGAATATTGACGATGGCCAATAGAAGCATACATTCAAAATCTCCGCAAACACACTAGAATATACAATAATAGGGCAAGCATCAATGATAGAAAGTAAGAGAATATCTCTGTATTCATGAATATTCGTTTACAACGGCCCTCGAGGAGCCCTTTAATATGATTACAAAAGCCCACAAAGGATCTCTACACAGAGAGGAAGAAGCAAAGGTAAACATATAGTGAAGGCCTAGGTCCTAGTCTAAACACTCGAAGATCCACCTCGGCGTCAGCATCTCCGGATGTCATCTTTCCTGGGCTCATGACCTCAAAGAAAATATCTTCTAAAAATGCCCTCTCCTCAGAATCCCTGCCCCGGCCTTCCACATTGATATCCCCAAAGGATAGGCCAAGGAGCAGGGAGGGATGAAAAAATGCCATGGCCCGCTGAAGATCGAAGACCCTCACTGGCCAAGAGAGCCTCGGAGAGACACCGGACCTGGCGTGCCTCGGCCTCGCTTGCACGGCTACTTAGAATCCACTTCTTGGAGCATCAAGCCGTGCAAGCTATCAGCTCAGAGCAGAGTGCCACGTCGAGCCGAGGTATGAAGGTGAGCAGCAGAGTATAATCCGAGCCCCCTTTTGAGCAGCGGTATATAATTCGAACAACTTTTTACGAGCGAGGAAAGTTGATCCCCACATGTTATCATCTCGAGCAAACGGGGACAGCGAAAACAGATGTAACAGCAACGACAGAACGGCATAATCATGTTCGACAAAGGGAAGCTCAGGCAAGAGCCCACAACACAACCTATGGGAGCTCCACCATACGGCCTTGAGGCTGCAAACACTAAACATGATGACCATTGATAGAGGAAGATGGCAAGTTAAAAAAGGCAAACGAGTGGATGAAGACACTTGGATAGAAAAACAATGCCAGAACACCCTCATTTATAGGAAGTAACGACGTGGTTATTAAGGCCTTTGGAAGACTGATCGGTAGACGCAATTACTACATCCTTGAAGAACCAAATTGACGACGCTATTTTCACCTTGGAGAACGGGAAACAACAGTGCATTGAATGATGTCGAAAACACAAGTATATGGGATGTACCGATTATCACAAAAACTCGCATCATATGTTGAGTTACCAGTATGATGTCGCCACCAGAAGCTCGAGGGTTCGGGTGTGAGAGTTGTTTCCCATCGCTTCGTTCTGAGAAACGCGGAGACTATCTGTATGCGGCAAAATCGGGGCCTAATTTCTTGCTATCAGGTCACTTCGGAAGAATATCTCGAGACACCGAGGACGTGGAATTGCGACCGAGTCCCCTCCCTCGGGGCTCGTCGAGGCCTGACTCAAAAGAAGACGAAGATTGAGGCTAGAGAAAAAAGGGAATTCCCAATGCCCGCGGCTAAGTCTGACAGAGCCGGCCTATCTAGAGCATGTGTCAAAGCGTCACGTCTAGTCATCTCATCTCCATGCTTTTATAATTAATGTATGTTGTACTAAAACCAGATTCCCCTCCTATATAAAGGAAATCCATACCACTTTGTAAAGGCCGTTGTTACTCCAACTATTCTATACAAGATCAATAATCTCTCTCTCTCTCTCTCTCTCTCTCTCTCTCTCTCTCTCTCTCTCTCTCTCTCTCTCTCTCCTCTCTAACTCATTTGCTCGATGCTACTCTTTCCATTTTTTGCTTTCATACTTGTTCTTTGTTTATTGTTTGATATTGGCCACAAAGAGCCTCCTTTAATAACATCGTAACTATTATCCCATTCCCAACTATCCTCGATAGCTCTAGCCGGATATCGACCTCGAGGCCTTCCATCGATCAGCCCGAAGCCGGAGCAGCAAGCCTCTCGGTTTGACTACTGCTCCGTTTTAGCTTGCATATCATCGTTAAACTTCATACTCCTAGCACCAAGTGCTCTAACAATTAGCATAAAATAGATCACGTATTTTTACAGTCTCATTTACAAATTTAATTGTTGTTACCATTTTCACGGTAACAACAATATATATATGTGTGTGTGTGTGTTAAGAGCAATATGTTTAATTTGTTTGTTTTTTAAGCTTATTTGATAGTATTTAATAAACTTTGAGGTTTTTTTTACACACATTTGATGTTTCCACGTTATTTCATCCTATTTCTTTCAAATGAAAATTTTATTACTACATTCATTTGGGGCGGACCCATTGGTCAAGTTTTGGGCTTTACCCGTTCCAGAACAACGCGCGAACCGGCCCCCTATGAAGGATTGAAGCTAAACATAGCGCCTATAATTGGAAAATAGCTACATATTCAAATGTAATTTAAAAACAATCATTTTTAATGCATTAATAAAATATAAAATCTAGAAAAAATCCAGTATAATATACTAGATATCAAAGTTTTTGCATGTAAAAGTCCAGTATATTGTATTGAAATTCAAAGATCCTTATATATAATTCCATCATATTATATTAGAACTCAAAATTTTACAATTTAAATTCCAGCATAGCTTGAGTTTTGCCATTAAGGACTAATCTGTTCAGGAGTTTTGGTATTGTTCAGACCTTTATAAAATATTGTCGTGATATTAATACTTTCCCATCCATTAACATCTCCAAATGTATGCTAGATGTTGGTTTAGCATACAGAAAGAGAAGAAGAGTGAAAGTTTTTCCTTTGGACAAGGATTACAACGTAAATCTTTTGGCTGTAGTGCTTTTAGGTTGTTACACCTAAAATGGAAATGGACATGATAATGAACTCGAATCAAATCACTTTGCATATGCGAGGTAAGTAATTCCCTTATATTGTAAGTTAATTACATGGATTCTATAAGGATTTAACATAGAAATTTCTGAAAATTGTGGGATTTTTGAAGAAAAATCTAGAAATCGTATTTTGGGATTTTGACCACGAAATTGGACATGGAGTTTGGAATAAATTATATATTTTATTTTTTGGTGTTATGGGTAAAGTTTATTCAAAAAAATTCGGAATTTGAGCACGTGAGCCCAAGGGTTGACTTTGCTGACTTTTTGAGCGGAGTTGGAAATTATTATAAATTAATTAATTATGATTGTTGAAGTATATTTTTATTGGTTTGCATGTTGTTTGACTAGTTTCGGATCGCTTAGCTTTGAATTGAGGAGTTAGAGAGGCATTAGAGCCGGTACTTAGAACTTCGAAGCAAGGTAAGTCTCATGTCTAACCTTGTGAGAAAAAAAATTACCTCGTAGGTGTTATATTTATTATGTGCTACATGTTGTGGGAGCTACGTATGTATGAGGTGAATAGTGTTCATGGCTATGCTAGAATTTCTCATTATGCCCGTGTCGACTTAGACTGACGCCATGCTTTAATTGTACAATTTGAGTTATTCTTGGATGTTTAATTGCTTTAATTCGCATCATGAACCGAGACTAGACTCGCGTAGAGTAATGGACTCGCTATTTTAGATACTTGACAAGCCACTTGACTAGCCGTAGAAATTATACTTCCCTCACGGATTTCTCCTGCGTTGTGTGTATTCGTCGGAAAGTTTTCCTGAATCTCATAATTTACACGTATATTTGTGAGTGGGTTCAAAGACCCATAAAAGCATCATATTCTAATGGGATTAGGATGAACACCTCAGCAACACTCTTATGAGATCGGGTCGTTCGCCGCAGTATCATGTATCACACTCTTATGGGATCAGGTCGTTTGCCTCAACAAGATATTATAACACACTCTTGTGGTATCGGTCAGTTCCCCTCGGCAATATGATGTATATATTATTGTGGATCAGGTTGTTCACCTCCGCAATTTCATGAAATACGCTTATGGGATCGAACCGCTCCCCTCGACAGAATCGTGCGTAATATATAACAAGAAGCTAGTGTATCTGTGAGTTTTTCTGACTTGAAATGTGATGAACTATCTGGTGGGGACCATATTATATACTCCATTTGAGGAAGTAACCGTTATCTGAGGACTTTGTGTTTACTATTCAAATGAGGATTGTATCATGTACCTATGTTTGTTTCACTGTTTAAACCATGTTTCATACTTATATACTTTCTACTGTACTTGATTTATGGGACCAATAATAAGTGTCGATGTCGATCCCTCGTCACTACTTCTCTGGAGTTAAGCTAGATACTTACCGGGTACGCGTTAATTTACGTGCTCGTGCTACACTTCTGCACTTATTGTGCAGGTATATATTTCTGGTGGTCTTTTAGGCGCAAAGGCGCAGCTATTGCGGGGAGTTTACGGTGAGTTGAATCCCATGTTACGATCCACAGCACACAAAATCTTCTTCATGATCGTTTATGTTATCCTGTCTATTTTTCATTTTAGACAAATGTTGTATAGTTATTGTACTTCCTACTAGATACTCATGTACTTGTGATACCGGTTTTTGGGATGTTCTAGAATTTGATTGTGGTTTGCTTAGCATTGGCACACTTATATTATTTATCCTACTTTAATTGTAAGTTTTTCATGATTTTAATGCATTAATTCCTTTATCTAAAAAAGATTTATGATCTCAAAAATAATAAAATGAATCATTGAGTTGATATTTCATTGTTGGCATGCCTAATACCGACGTTGGGAGCCATCACATCCTATAGTGGAAATTGGGTCGTGAAATCTTGGTATCAAAGTTCTAGGTTCACTCTGATTGGTACGGAGATGTTTGTACTTACTTTGAGAGACTATATGGCTGTTAGGAGAGATTCCCTTCCTTGATTGATCATCGTACGATTTTATTTCATTGAAGCTTATGCCTTCAGTTCCTTCCTACCCATTCTTACGTGACGTCGGGCATTTATTTTCAGTTGAGCACCAACAAGTTGTAAAGATTCTACATATGCAGTGTAGGATATTTTTTCCATGTGAATGCGAGCGGACCATTATCATTGCCTTGTGGAGGAGTGTTCTGTCATTTCAGCCCAGGTTGGTGTTTCCTACGGTCGAGATTTGATATTTTTAAATTTGGTGGAATTCTTGTTAATATTGTGGTGTCACCATTCTTGATTGAACGCATTGAGCCTCATCGGCATGTTGGTCTTAATTTATTTACCTCTAGGCCCAATATTGTAATATGGAACCTAAGAGGAAGTTATCAGGGATGGTTGTGTGCTGCGACTCCAGGCTCGAATCGGCATTTCCAGTATTGATGGTTCGAGGGAGGTGATCCCTGAGGTGGTCTCTATGCTTAGGAATTTTGAACGTGAAGAGAAGGACTTGAGTGGGATGCAGAAAAGTGTGAGTATTTTATCATTGTTTTAAAGTTAATACAGCTTCGAGTTTCAAACATATTGTTGGACCTTCGGGTGATGTTAATAAATGAAAGGATTCTTACGGTTGATGTATCAATGAGGAACTAGGGAGATTAATTGATATCATGATAGATGTAAGTATAGCAATGACATTGGAGGAGGTCGATTTGAGGTTACACGAGTGGGCTATCTCTAGTGAAAAAGCTAGCAGTTGCGTGATTTTGATGAACCTCCTACAAAGAGCTCTACTTTCTACCCAGCTGGAGGCACATACTATGATATGGGCTTAGATCGCTTGAAGAAGATGGTGCGACTATCAGGAGGTCGAATGTGTAATAGTGGCTGATGATTCAGAATGTTTTATAAAAAGTTTAACAAGAGATTCCGAGAAATTTGGTAGGTTAATGGTGCGAGATCATGGTAACTGAAGGAGAGGAGTTAATATGGATTCTTGATTCGTGTGATTATAGTGTAAAGCTAAGTGGAGGAGTCTACTTCCTATGAATGGGTCACGTGGTTATGTGCCTTGCGATTTCAATTATTGGTACATTAGTAGATTAATGACTAAGGGAAGAAAATATCAAGGGAAATTCTGGCGAAGGACTTGATGAATGTTTGCAACATTTCGCCGTATCGATTCATGTGCGAATTTGGGATGACTCATAGTGTATGCCTCTTATAGATGTGACGTACAAGGAAAGGAATTTATCTAGTTTCTTTTTGGGAATGCTCATATGCTAACAGAGAACTAGAGTTTGGCTATATGTTCGAGACCAGGTGACTCTCAATAATGGTTCTAGTGGGTTCAAGAATTTAAGTGCGGTGCCCAAAAATTTTGAGTTTGCTATGTGGTTGAGGACTAGGTTTTGCAGTAGAGGGTAAAGGATACTTAGGGAATTTCTATGTTATCATTGGGTCTACAGTTCAGTGTTAGAGAAATGGGAGAAATATTTGCGGATTCGCAGGAGCTCTTCTAGAACGGGTGTACCAGCTGGAGATACTATTGAGTGCACGAGGTGGGTATGAGACGGCTTATGGATATGGAGACGAGGTGGTCTTGTGATTTGGGTCACTCTGGATAAGTGTTGCTTGAGGTCCGTTGTGTATTTGAATGGAATTATTATTTTAATGGCAAGTCAAGAGTAAATTGGAAGAAGTTGAGTCGGTTAGTATTGGTTTGAATCAGCATGGTTAAGAGAAAGGTCGGTTCCTCCAGTGTGGTAAGTCTATACAGGTGATTTGCGGTTGTACATGTGGGCTTGACAACCTCCGTGATTTGATTGATTTGGAGGTAGTTGATTTTAACGGTTTTGTTATGCGTAAATGGATCCTGGAAGAGTTATGGCAGTTTAGACTATTACTTGATGTTTGCGATTTCTACGGTTATGGGAAGTCAGTTGCATGTTGCGATTATTCTTCTGAATGAGTTGGGTGGAAGGGGTTCTAGCCGTTGAAGTGTTTATTCTACTGGTGGTTTAGGTATTATGCTAAAATTCTTGTACTCTTGCATAGCGGCATGATAGGTGTAGTGAGCAGTATGGAAATTGGAAGTTGATGATCAAGGTTGCAGTTTAATTTTGATAAGAATTTCATGATCTCAAAGGAGAAGGGGGAGGATTCAGATATTCAAAGTATGTTGGCACTATTTTCACGAAGGCTGAGGGCGGTCCGTTTTGTTGTGGAAGTGTTGGGTATTGAAATGTTGATGCTTGACTAGTACTATAGAAATAACATGGTTGATGGCTAGTGATGTTCAAATTTTACTACCTAGTGTGGAAGGTTGTGGGAGTATATCCCACAGAAAGATCGTATGAGTGTGATGTGTTAGTCATTTGATTGTTTAAGATTGGAATGAGGCACGGAGATTCTGGTACTATTACTACTAGGAGAGTTTATGCTTGTGAGACGCTCAGCTCCTTTGGTTACTGATTATGGAAGTTGTTCCAGATTTGCATGTCGATCGTGTGTTATGGATAGGGTCATTGTGGGTCATTGGGAGGTTATAGACCTATTTAGGGATGATCAAAATCGACTTGGGGTCCTTGGTAGATCTAATATGCTCCATATCAGGTCGGATGTGTTCGTTCAGCACAGCACTAGTTATGGAGAAGTCTTCGGGTGTTAGATGTTATTCCTTTCGTCAGCCATTCGATGGAATACTTTTTTATGTCATGTGGGTTGTGAAACAGCTTGACTATTTGTACATATATTGTGACCCCGTGTAGTTGATGGTGTTATATGAGCAAGATGATCCCTAGATACAAGTCTTTTATTGTACCTAAGTCATGCTAGAGTTTTGTGGTGCATGGCGCTATTCGTCTCCCCAGGGTTGTACTTATGCACTTGGCGTACTTGTGGTCGATATTTGGGGATTTCGTGGGTATGAGCATTATGGCTTGACGAGTAATTTCCTAGTGATCGTTATGTGTGGACTGGGTAGCACACCGCCACAGGTACTATGTATGGATCGGGTTGCATGCCGCAATGGTATTATGTGTGGATCGGGTTGCACACCGCAAAAGTGAGATATTAAGTACGGTTCCTTATACTCATTTTGTGTCTCTTGTTCCTCATCTTTGATATAGGTTCATAGCATCTTTTTGGCCGTTCTATTCGTTACATGGTCTAGGTTGTTCTTTCCAGAATTTGTTCTTCCTTATTGGTCATATTCGAGTTGTAGCTTGATGGCGCATCGATGGCGTCATATAAGATTTTAGATGGTTTCTGAGGTGGCTTGTTGCCTAGGTAGCTTGTATTGGGTGAGACGAGGTTATTTGACCTAAAATCAGTGCGATCAGATTTATGTCGAGTATATTAAAGAGAAAATGTCACAATTCCATTAAGAATGAGGTAATGTTTCTTTTCAAGTGGAGAGACACGTGATTTATTGATTTGACTAGAAGTTATGAGCTTCTACATGTCATTTTCATTGTTGCAATATTTTGAGGGTTGAATCAAGGCTTATGTGTGTTATAAAGTATATTACATGCATCAGGATAGTGAATTTGTAACTTCTACGGTTGGAGGACGTTATTATGGGCATACAAATTATGCGGTGCATTGTGTGATTTCAGCATGGGTGCATGATCATATTTGGTACAGTGTGTAGAGATTGATATGGTGCTCGTACGTTAGAATCAAGACTCGTAGAGAATTTCGAAAGTTGGAATTTGGTTCTAAGGCTTGTGGGATAAGGTAGCAGGATGGATCTTCATTCGGGCTCGATCTAATGTGCTCACATGGGTTGTGGTGGCATGGATAGCTGCACGAGGTGTTAAATAGTGATTTTGGGCAATTTTGGAACGGTTATTGGCACGTTCGAGGAGGAACGTATGTTTATGTGACGGAGAATGTAACGACTTGACCGGTCATTTCAAGATATAGTGCGTCCTTTGGCAGGTTGAGTCCTTGAGTAGCTTCAGTTCCTGTTTTATGACTTGTATGCATAGTCGGAATTGAATTTTGGGAAGTTCAGAGTTGATTCGAATGGAAAATTCTCAATTCGGAAAGCTTTAAGTTGGAAGAGTTGACCAATATTTGACTTTTGACTAAACGACCTCTGATCTGAGCTTTGACTATCCCCTTAGGTATCATGATGATTTCAGACTTAGGCATATATAGTCGGGTAGAGTATCAGAAGGTATGAGAGCATTTCAGCGCTTATTGTGGAGAGTTGGCATTTTGAAGGTTTAGAATTTCTTAGTTTGATTTGAAGTGGACTTTTATGGTATTGATGTCTGTTTGGAATTTCGAGTCATGAAATAGGTTTGTATTATGATTTGTGACTTGTACATAAAGTTTGGCGTCATTCCAGAATGTTTAGATATGATCCGGACGCCTTTGGAAAAGTTTGAAAGTTTGAAAATTGAAAGAAAGATTTTGATCGTTGATTCATGATTTTGATATTATTCGTGGCATTTCGAGCCTTTGGATGAGTTCAGATAAGGTATTGGGACTTGTTTGGTATGATTGGACGGGATCACGAGGGCCTCGGGTGTGTTTTGCGGTGGTTTCGGGTTATTTCCCCATGTTTTGCTGGTGTTGGTGTCTGGTTTTATTTTTGCAAACGCTAAGGGTCTCACACGTTCGCAAAGAAGGATTTTTGACAGCTTGGAATTTATTCATAGCGAATGTGACACAGGCGTCGCGAACGCGAAGAAGAAGGTGAGGTTTGCTTCGTGAACACGATAGGGAGTCACGAACATGCAGAAGGATGGTGAGCTGGGGGCCTGGAGGAGTTAAGCATTCACGACGCGGTTGAGAACTAATTTACAAAAAACTCATTTTTTGTCTTTTTGTCGAAAAATGATGAAACATGTAAAATCTTTTTGGATTTTCTTTTTTCCTTTATTTTTTTTTTATTTTTTAATTTTTAGAAAATGATGAAAAGGTGCAAAATCTTTTTTTTTTAATTTTCAAGCTTTTTTTTTCTTTACCAAAAATGTGACAGAAAATATAATTGGGCCCCACTCGCTTTATCTTCACACTTCAGCCTCTTACTTTTTCTCTTTTTTTTTCATTTGCCATCAACTATCATTGGTCCGCCAAATGATCATTTTACGCTTGAACAAATGCAACATGTAGCACGTAGGATGCATTAAGATGATATGTTATTTTGGGTACACCTATCCTAGACGGATCCAACCCCTGTGTTGAGTCCCCTAAGTCAAGTGCACATGATGCAAACAAACGTTCCTACTAGGGATCCGGCATGAAGCTATGTTTTTCTAGGTTTAGATCCTGGGATTGTGTTCTAGACTTTGGGGTACCCGAGCGGACAACTGGGGCCGAGGAGGGGGTGACGTACCGGGAGCACTAAAGTCTGCCCAGGCTTGTCGCTTGCCCAGCCTCGCTCTATTTGGCATAATTTCTACAGAAAAGCGGGCTACGCGAACGTATGCACCATTTTCTGAAGACGCAGAGGGGTGGTGTAAGAAGACAATTATACACAATTCAACAATATTAAAGCGGCAAACAGATAGCATTTAGCACAAAAAAGTTCACATAATACGGTAATATCAACGATAAATAAAGCCAATAAAATCATGAAACAAGCTCGAATTCTTGAACCCTGAACCAAAAGTTCTGGGTTCTATTCCCCTGCAGAGTCGTCAGAGCTGTTACACCTCCTTTTTCACTACACCCCATGAAGGGGTATAAAAAATGGAGTTTTTCAATTAAAGGACAATCGAAATGGGATTATTTATTAAAATTCAGAGTCACCACTTGGTATAGTTTTATGGTGTCCCAAGTCACCGGTTCAAAACCCGAATCGAGGAAAAGATTGACTCTGTATTACAGTCCGCGAAACAAAAATCCGGGTAAGGAATTTTTTTAACCCAGGAGAAGGTGTTAGGCATTCCCGAGTTCTGTGGTTCTAGCACGGTCGCTTTGATCATATTTGGCTTATTAAAACTGTTTAGTTACTAATTTTAGAACCTACGTGCATTTTCCTCTTTCACCGCTCTTAATTAAGAAAATTATCCCGAAACGGGTAACAGATACGTATACCCATTTGTTTGGCGCGTCAAAATCATGTCACACGAACGTGTCCACTATTGATAACGCTTTATAATTATTAAGAAAGTTTGGCCAAAGTTGCGCGAATGCATACTCTGGTTTTGTTTTTAGAATCGCAATCATGTCACGCGAACGTGTCCATAACCGCGATAGCATATTAAACGCGCCTAAAAAATTTTCTACGAATATTCACGAATTATTTAATATCTTGCAAATCCAATTTATCAAATACCAAACCCATTATTAAAAGGCCCAATTACTGAAACGGACAGCTGAACAAATTCCTATCAATACTTCAGTAATTAAAACCAAAAATAACGTGCCAATGTAAGAACCCTTATTCAATTTTGGATTATTCGGAGGAAGTTTATGAAGTCGGCAATGGGAATGCTAGACAGTGTTACATTTTTTGACTGAACTCTATTAAGCAAAGACATTTTGTCTAAAATATGAAACAATCCTCAAAAAATATTTTCCTTTTCTCGTTCATTTTAATTTCTAATGGGAAAAATACAGCCAATATAGGCACGTAACATATCTGAAACTAAAATTTTGCTATTAACAAAGCCAAGAATTTTGCAATCAAGAATCAGACAAATCATAAGAAATTACGCTTTGAAAATTTGTTAACTACACTAATCTTAATGAAATTCAGCAACTAAAAACACAAAACAAACCATAAGAAAGAAACGCCTCCATACGGATTTCACAAAAAAACCAAAACACATATTTAATACTAACATAGTAACAGAACAAAAACCATTAAAGGAACAAATCAGAAACTAAACCTTCATAGAAAATGGAACGAGCTACTGCTAACCTTTATGCTAACGATTCGACGTCGAACAATGCTGAACTTCCGATGAAACACAGCTTTGTTTACAACACTATTTCGACGCTCGACTAACAGACACGAACTCGAATGGAGAACGTAGCAGCGCGGGAACCTCGCCGAAATCTCGAAACAGACATAGAAGCAGAACGGAGAGGGTTGTTTGGGGAGGGGCCTCAAGCTGCTAAAAAATGGTGAAGCAGCAGGGGTCGTTTGGGGTGAAACCAAGAAGATGAGACGTGAGGGTCGAGTCCCCTCCTCCCAGCTGCGCTGATTACCGATTTTAGGCGTTATTTTTGTGTCCCTTTTTTTCATATTTTAAGTATTAATTTATAGGTAGAGTCTAGGTTTAAGTGTATTTTGCCCATTAGTCTCTAGGTCTTTTGTGTTAAGTTCTTATGGTCTTTTGTTTTTTATCCAAAGAAGAGTCTAGAATGGTCCCTAGGCTTAATGGACTAATCCGAATTGGGCCAAGAATTGAGCTCTAAAACTCTTAAAATTGTGATTCAACACCTTAATTGACTCCTTTAAAAATAAGATAAAAATACTATACAATGCAAAATCTATAATGAAACTATTATATTTTTTTGTATTTTCAAGATTATGTAAAGATAAAAATAAGGTACTTTTTTTTGTATTTTTTTAAAATTTATGAATCATAAATACATAAACTAAGATA
>MU693104.1:184815-247511 GCA_026770625.1 Nicotiana glauca
TTCGACGAAGCCGCAAATTTCAAAGGAGTCGGTATAGGAGCGGTCCTAGTATCAGAAACCGGTCAGCATTACCCAGTATCCGCCAAGCTCAGATTCTCGTGCACCAACAATATGGCCGAATACGAAGCCTGCATCTTAGGGCTCAAATTGGCGATTGACATGAACATTCAGGAACTATTGGTGATCGGAGACTCGGACCTACTCATACATCAGGTTCGAGAAGAGTGGGCAACCAAGAATTCCAAGATACTTCCTTATCTACATCATATACAGGAGTTGAAGACAAGATTCAGAAAGACGGAATTCTAGCATGTTCCCAGAATACAAAATGAGTTCGCGACCAGACACAAACTTTATTGATCCCATCCAGGTCAAGATTCACGACCAACCAGCTTATTGTGCTCATGTCGAGGAAGAAGCCGACGGGAAGCCTTGGTTCCATGATATCAAAGAATACTTGACAACAGGAGAATACCCAGAACTTGCCAATGCTACTCAGAAACGCATGCTCCGGAGATTATCCAACAACTTCTTTCACAGTGGAGGAATCATGTATATGAGGATTATTAAGATGTGTCGAGGTGAGAGAAGCAACCAAACTACTAGAGGAAGTGCATGCAGGGACCTGCGGATCACACATGAATGGTTTCGTTTTGGCAAAGAAGATACTCCGAGCAGGGTATTTTTCGATGACTATGGAAACAATCTGCATCCAGTATGTCCGGAGGTGCCACAGTCGTCAGATACATGCAAATATGATAAAAGTACCTCCGAACGAGCTTACTGCAACATGCTCACCATAGCCATTCGCCGCTTGGGGAATGATGTTATTGGACCAATCGAACCAGCTGCATCAAATGGGCACAGGTTCATTTAGTGGCAATTGATTACTTTACCAAATGGGTTGAAGCAGCATCCTACAAAGCGGTGACCAAGAAAGTTGTAGCAGATTTTGTCTGCGACCGTATGGTCTGTCGGTTTGGGATGCCAGAATTAATCATCACCGACAATGGTTCTAATCTCAACAGTGACCTGATGAAAGCAATGTGTGAAACATTCAAGATTAAACACAAGAACTCTACGGCTTACAGACCGCAGATGAATGGGGCTGTAGAAGCAGCCAATAAAAACATCAAGAAGATACTGATAAAGATGATTGAAAGACACAAGCAGTGGCATGAGAAAATGTCATTAGCCTTATTAGGTTATAGTACCACGGTCCGCACATCAACTGGGGCCACTCCCTACATGCTAGTTTATAGTACAGAGGCGGTCATTCCCGCCGAAGTAGAAATCCCCTCCTTGAGGGTCATACAGGAAGCAGAGCTAGATGATGCAGAATGGGTAAAAAGTCGCTACGAGCAATTAGCCCTTATAGACGGAAAGAGAATGAATGCAGTTTGCCACGGTCAGTTATATCAGAATAGAATGTCCAGAGCTTTCAACAAAAGAGTTAAACCAAGGAAGTTTACACCGGGACAGCTGGTATTGAAGAAAATATTTCCACATCAAGATGAAGCCAAAGGGAAGTTCTCTCCCAAATGGCAGGGTCCGTACATGGTTCACCGGGTTCTAACTGGAGGAGCCCTTATTCTCGCAGAAATGGACGGAGAAGTCTGGCCGAAGCCGATCAACTCAGACGCAGTAAAGAGATACTACATTTGATCACATGTTTTTCTTCATGATGTAATTTGAACTACGCCTGACCTGATTCCCGTTTAAGAGGGGATACGCAGGCAGCCCTAAGGGTTCGGTCACATTTTAATAAAAATTCCATTTTTCCCCGATATTGGAACTGGGGCAGAATTTTGAGGAGGACCCTCAAAATTCCGAAGTCAATTTATCAGTCTCTTCATCAGCGCCGACCCAGTAAACTGGGGCAAAATTTTGAGGAGGTCCCTCAAAATTCTGGAATCGATCCGCGTTCAGTTATTCAGCACAGTCATCAGCAGCACCAGCCCAGTAAACTGGGGCAGAATTTTGAGGAGGACCCTCAAATTTCCGGAACAAGCGAGGTTGCCGTGTCTTGAACCGCGTTGCAGTTGTTGGTTCATCCAAAATAAAACCGTTTTTCAAATTTACATTTACATTATATTTACTAAATCATGCATAAATATCATTTGCATCGCTGTTGTTAAGCAACGCTACCCCCAATGATACGTGACGTCAAGGGCCAGGGGATACGAACTAACCTTTCCCCTCTACAGAACTCACGATTTTTCTTTGAATGCAGGCACCCCAGGTCGCAAATTATTGAATACATTCACACACTCGTGCTCTTCAGGAGTGAGGAACAATCGCGCATTTGCAAAGTTACTATCTACACCTAACATCCCCAGCAGAGTCGCCATGCTGTCGAAACCCGCTTTTCGCCTTAGAAAAATGGGGGCGTTGACAGAATTGAGGAAAAGTTCTTAGGACGAGTTTGGGGATTTTGATCGAGGTTTTCGTATCGGATTTGAGTAATTTTGGTATGGTTAGACTCGTGAGTGAATGGGTGTTAATAATCCGTAATTTTTACCCGATTTTGAGACATGGGCCCGGGGAGGATTTTTGGGCGTTTTTCTAATTTCTCGCCATAGCTTTAAGTTATTAGTTAAATTAGTTGCTTGTAGTTTTATTTAAATTATGTAATTGATTTGATTAGATTTGGGTCACTAGGAGTTGGATACTCGTGGCAAGAGCGTGATATTAGATTGATTTTGAGGTGGTTCGAGGTCAGTGTCTTGCCTAACCTTGTGTGGAGAAACTCCCCTTAGGATTTTGGTATTGTTGTTGTATGAATGCTGTGTACGTGAAGTGACAAATGTGTACACGTGCTAATTGTTTAAAACCCCCCATTTTTATTAAGTAAATATTTGTGTTTTCTTTTAATTGAGCAATACTTGTACTTGAAGTTTCCTGTTTAGCTTAGGAAAGCATGACTATGTGACTTAACTGCTATATCTACTTTAACTGCTTACTTGGATTCTGTATAGCATGTTTAGAATAGAAATTCCTGCTTATTCTTGAATAGAACTATAGATTTCTTTCTTGACACTATTGTGTGTTTACTTTGGGACTACGGGACGGTATCCCGAGAGATCCCCCTTGTTTGTTACTTTGGGACTAAGGATCAGTATTCCAGGAGATCCCCCTGCAGATTTATAATTAGGACTACAGGACGATATCCCGGGAGATCTCGTTGTACTGGATATTTATGTTTGGGACTATGGATCGGTATTCCAGGAGATCCCCCTGCACATTTATGATTTGGACTATGGGACGATATCCCGGGAAATCCTCTGCACATTTACGTTTGGGACTATGGGACGTTATCCTGGGAGATCCATGTTGTTATCTCTGTGTTCTGAGTTATTACTTCCTGCGATTTCATCCTTATTGATTGTTAGCATCTTTAGTTATACTGTCTCACCTTACGTTATTTTACCTTGCTATATATATAACCAGTAGGGCCCTGACCTTCCTCATCATTACTCGACCGAGGTTAGGCTTGGTACTTACTAGTTGTCGATATGGTGTACTCATGCCCTTTCCTACACATGTTTTTCGTATGCAGATCCAGGTTCTTCTGCTCAGCCATTTTATCATTAAGGAGGGCGATTACAGAGACTTCGATATATATATGTTGCGTCTGCAATCTTAGAAGTCCCTCTCTATTCTCCCCTTTAGCTTTAGACTTCATGTATTTGCTTTGTTTAGATATTCTGGAGTTAGAACACTATGTAATTTTCTCTAGCTTGTGAATTCATGATATTTCGGGTTTTGGGAAAGTCTTTGTTTAGTTTTGAGAGAGTGGTATTGTATATGCCGAGTGGCATGTTAAAACTTTTTATTATGTTATCAGTAAATTACTAGTTTTGTATTTTATTTTTCCTTTTTTTCGTAAATTGTTAGGCTTACCTAGTCATAGATATTAGGTGCCGTCACGATAGTTCATTGAGAGAGAACTTGGATCATGATAATTACCATGTTTCATACTTGTTTACTTTCTACTGTACTTGATTTATTGGACCGTTAGTAAGTATCGATGTCGATCCCTTATCACTATTTCTCCGGTGTTAAGCTAGATATTTACTAGGTACATGCTTACTTACGTAATCATGCTATACTTCTGCACTTATTGTGCAGGTATATATTTCTGGTGGTCATTTGTGCGCAAAGGCACAACTATTGCGGGGACTTCACGGTAAACCGAATCCCATGTTATGATCTGTAGCACACAGAGTCTTCTTCATGTTCGTTTATGTTATCCTATCTATTTTTCATTTCAGACTGATATTTTATAGTTGTTGTATTTTCTACTATATTCTCATGTACCTGCGACACCGGGTTTTAGGAATGTTCTAGAATTTGATTGTGGTTTGTTTAGCATTGACACATTTTTATTATTTATCCTACTTAAATTGTAAGTTTTCCATGATTTTAATGCATTAATTCCTTTATCTAACAAAGATTCATGATTTTAAAAATAATAAAATGAATAATTGAGTTGGTATTTTACTATTGGCTTGCCTAATCAACATTGGGCATCATCACGACCTACGATGGAAATTGGGTCTTGACAAAACCATTTGGAACTTAGTTGTAAGCTTCTTCAGAGATCTGTAGGGCTAAAAATAAATATTTACAACACAAAATATTCATAATAATCTCCCTTAGATGCTTATTAATAAATAATATGCCTTGTTAAAATCTAACTAGAAAAAGACTCGTGGGAAAACAAAATCCTAAGGAATAAAAAAGAGTACACACTGTTATTATTATGCATTGCTAGATGCCTTATTAAAAACCTTATCAGGAAAATTCAGTGAAAAAACTCTTAGTAAAGAAGAAAGAGTATAGTGTGTATTTTACTCCTCTTAATGAACTTATTTCTGATATCTTAGTTTTTGCATTCCAGTCACGTATATCATCTTCTCAAAGTTCAAGTCGGTAACGACTTAGTCAGCCAATCTACATGTGTCACTTGAACGAATTGGTTTCTCATCAATATCACTATTTTCTGGAGATCTTGTGTGAAGAATAACTTTTATAAAATGTGTTTTGTTCTATCTTCTTTCATGAATCCTTCATTTAGTTGTGACATTCGTGACGTAACATTGTCTTCATATAATACTAGAGGCATTATGGTATCGCATTTTGGTCCACATCTTTCTTTGGTGAAATGGATCATTGATCTCAATCATACACAGTCTCCACTTGCTTCATAAATAGCTATTATCTAGGCA
The DNA here is from genome assembly GCA_026770625.1 of Nicotiana glauca. Classification (NCBI taxonomy): domain Eukaryota; kingdom Viridiplantae; phylum Streptophyta; class Magnoliopsida; order Solanales; family Solanaceae; genus Nicotiana; species Nicotiana glauca. The sequence continues at coordinate 190,047 of MU693104.1, forward strand.
TGATTTGAAGAAGTAATAACAATATACTGCTTTGTAGATTACCATGATATAGCAGCACCTCCACATGTAAATAGATAGCCTATTTGAGATCGAGCTATATGCATGTCAGATAAATAACCTACATCTGCATGACCAACAAGATATGTATTGTCTTTGTAGCATAAGATAAACTCATATCAATAGTTTTTTTTAAATATCGCAGTATATGCTTAATTCTATTTAAATGTCTCTATGCAGAAGAAGGGTTATATTTTGCTAGAAAATTAACATAAAATATTGTGCCAGCCCTTTTAGCATTAGCAAAATATATAAATACACCAATTGCACTGAGATATGGTACTTCAGAATCAACGAGTTCCTCATTCTCTTTTGAAGATCAAAACATATCCCTATTCATTTAAAGTGATCAAACAACGATTGGAGTATTCAATGTGTGCATTTTTATCCATGTAAAAGCATTGCAAGACCATTTTTGTATAGGCAGACTGATGGATAAAAATTCCATCTACTAAATGTTCAATCTGCAGAGTAAGACCAAATTTTATCATTCCAAGATCATTCATTTTAAATTCTCTCTTTAGATATTCAATCGTAATTTGGAGCTTTTATGGAGTTAATATGAGATTTGTATCATTAACATAAATAAGAAGTATAATAGACATTGAAAGCTATTTTATTTATATTAAAAAATACATAGACAAATGATATCATTTATATGGCTTTCCTTCACTAAATATTTAGTGAGATGATTATACCATATGCGCCTTGATCATTTTAAACTGTATAAAAATCTTTGTAATATGATCAAATATTTCTTTTTGAAATTCGAACTATATGTTTAAGGCAATTATTTTTTTAGTGATTGTGAAATCTCTTCTTTGCATAAATTTTTTTATTAGTATCATCTCAATAACATAAAAATTTTGTTATAGGTTTTAATGATTTAGATCCATTAAATATATGTAAAAGAAAAAAAATAAACTTATTGATTGAGATTTTAAATGAATATGATCTGAATAATTGATATTCTAACATTCATTAAGGATAAACAAATGAGCTCTTGTAGCCCTAATTATAAGAATCTTTGCCTAAACTATTCCTTATATCTTTTTAAGTGTCTCACCTAATTAATATTACACCAATCGAATTAATAAAGGTAAATTTGGAAAATAAAGTAATAAATGAGAATGCACAATCTCGGCCCGATCTGTTAGTTTGCTAACTTAAAGCGAAGAGTTGAACCTAAACTGGCGAACAAAGTCACCTTCAGAATCATACTTTCTAGTTTCTACGGGTAACGGTAAGATCAGACGATGAGTTTGTTAGTCAATCTGTATTACTTGTAATAAATATTAAAATAGTAAACTTTCTGAAATAAAAATATAAATAGAAAGTTAGTAGCAACAGAATGTCGAAATAATATCTGAAAATAATTTCGGAATAAATTGATCCCACTGAATGCACAATATGTTCTTAAGAAAATTATTCCCCTTAAGTACGCGAGGTATTGGAATATTATCCTCCCAATATAGAAAAATTTAATTCACCAGTGTATTGGTACCAAAAATCGCGGTGTCAGCGAACCACTCAATGGCATTAAATCACACTGGAATAGATCTGTGCAGAAGAAGAAGAAATGTAGAAGTTTAGAAAATTCGTAATCAAAAATATGAGGAATAAAACGAATTTATAGCTAATGGAAGTACTGTTTCTGAAAGCTTACAACTCTTCAGAACAGTCACTTAAATCGGGAGCAAAATTTCAATAAAATTTCGGGAAAAAAATGAATTGGGATCGCGCACGGATCTGGTTTGGGTTGGATATTTGGCTAATTTAATTAATAATTTATTCAATAATTAAAGAAATTTTTTCCAAAAAGATTAATCAATCAATTAATCTTTGACCAAATCCAAATGCAAATCTGAAGCCATAGCCGAAGCCGAGCCGAGCGAGCGAGCGAGCGACGATGCGAGACTTGCCTTCTTCTCATCTCTTTAAGAGCTAGAAGAAGCGCAAAAAGAGAGAATATATATATATATATATATATATATATATATATATATATATATATATATATATATATATGTACCCATCAAAAATCTTTTTTTCCTCCAATACAGGACAATGTCCCTTTGTCATGGAGGGAAACTCAAATATTTTATGTTTCCTCCATTTCTCATTCACCCTCTTTTAAGATAAACCAAGCTCAAAAAACCAAAAATTCCCCACATGAATGTGGAATGGCTATAAAACAAAGAAATGCACGGACGCATGTGATTTACATGCAAGAATTAATTGAATCTGGATAAGTAGGTTTTCCTTTGAACTTTCCGTAGTGAGCTTATATCGGATATACTCGGTCAATAAGTAGATTTGATATCTTTGAATCATCGAGCTTTGTTATATACCTAGACAACATAAGTCACACAATCAATCCTTAACCACCTATGGTTCTCAGGGTTGTGTTCATTTCAGCCATGAACACCGCCTGATTTCATGAGTTCTTTGAGAATGGACCTTTACTTTTATTCTCTTTAAAGCGGCTTACACTTCACACTCACATAAGTAATTTTTCTAAATGTGTAATCCTATAGACACACTTTCTGATCATATCATGCCAGACTTAGCAAATTATTAAAAAGCTTTAAGCTTTATTGACTCATCAAAAAGCCTTAATATTTTACCTCGATTTCTAAACATTATCGTCATGGAGTTGAGTTATTTGACATTGTTGAAACGTCATTCATAACTTTTTTTGATCTTTTTGAACCTAGATCTTGGGATCTCCAGTCTGCTAGGTTAAGTTACCGCCATGATGACTTGTCCTAGGCCTTAACCCCATTCCTTTTGATAATCTTTTAACTGCCTCTCTAGATAGGCCTTATGTATGTGGATCTTACATAGTCAATCGTGATAACACCACTAGAGAGTAGTTGTCTAACGCTATTATGTCTCCATTGTATATGACAAGATTTTCTGTTATACATAACGCTTCAAGACACTGATCCGCCCCAATTATGAAAATATATCCACTCGTGCATTTAACTTCAGATGATCCGGTGATCCAATTTGCATCATTATATCCCTCTATCACGGAGGGATATTTGTTATAATACAAAGCATAATTTTTGGTATATTTCAGATACCCTAAAACTCATTTCATTGCCATTCAATATATTTGATGAGGATTACTTGTAAACCGACTCAGTTTGCTAATAGCACATACTATACCTGATCGCATACAATTCATGATATACATCAAACTTTCCAATACTCTTTTATAGTCTAGTTGTGATTTACTTTCACCTTCATTCTTTTAAAGTGCATAACTCACGTCAATTGGATTCTTGGCAATCTTGAAATCCAAATACTTGAACTTGTCAATTACTTCTCCAATGTAGTGAGACTGTGATAATACTAGACCTTGTGGTGTCTTGTGAATTCTGATTCCTCACATCAGCAACTCCTAAGTCTTTCATGTTGAACTTTCTATCCAACAAGCACGTAGTAGCATTTAAATCTGCCATATTTTTGCTCATTATCAACATGTCATCAACATATAAACAAACAATGACTTCATGATCTGGAATGTTTTTAGTGTAAAACATATTTGTCACACTCGTTGATTTTAAAGCCACTTGCCAACATTGTTTGATCAAATTTGGCATGCCATTGTTTAGGTGCTTGTTAAGTCCATAAAGCGACTTAACTAGTTTTCACACTTTCTTTTCTTTACCCGGAACCACAAAACCCTCATGTTGTTCCATGTAAATTTCTTCCTCCAATTTTCCATTTAAGAAAGCTATTTTAACATCCATTTGATGGATTTCAGGACCATACACGGTCGCCGGTGCCACTAACACCCTAATAGATGTTATCCTCATTACTGAAGAGTAAGTGTTAAAGTAATCAAGACCTTTCTTTTATCTATAACCTTTGACGACAAGTCTTGCCTTAAAATAGATTTTCCATTTAAAGATCCATTTCGAACCTAAAGGATTATTTACCGGATGAAGATCAACTAATTCCCATGTATGGTCATCCAAAATTGATTGAATCTCACTATTAATTTCCTCTTTCCAAAATGCTGAATCTGAAGATGAAATAGCTGCTTTAAAAGTTTGAAGTTCATTTACAAGAAAGAATGTCACAAAATCTGGTCCAAAGGAAGTAGATGTGCTTTGATGTTTGCTACGCCTTGGATCGTCTTCACGTGGAGTATTTTACTTTGGTTCTTCTCGTGTTCGTTTAGTTCTTTCACTTAACAACTAGCATTCAACTTTATACGGATAGATGCTTTCAAAGAATTCAATATTATCTGATTCAATTACTATATTAACATGTATTCGGGATTATCAGATTTATAAATCAAAAACTGACATGCTTTACTGTTTGTAGCATATCCAATGAAATTGCAATCCATAGTGTTTGGTCTAATTTTTACCCTTTTGGGTAAAGGTACTTGTACCTTTGCTAAATACCCCTATAAATATTTCAAGTTGGATGTTCTTCCTTTTTATTTTTCATATGGAATAGATTGCATTTTGCTATGGGGTACTCTGTTAAATATTCAGTTAGATGTAAGGATAGCTTTCCCCCACAAACTCTGCATAATCTAAAACTTATTAATAAAGAATTCATTATTTCTTTAATGTTCGTTTTTTCTTTTCGCAATTCCATTGGATTGGGGTGTGTAGAGTGCAGTAGTTTGATGGATAATTCCATATTCCGAACATATTTCTACAAACGGGGATTCATATTCTTCATCCCGATCACTTTCAATCATTTTGATCTTTTTATTCAATTGATTCTCCACTTCATTCTTGTATTGCTTAAATGCTTCAATTTCTCCATGCTTACTATTAAGCAAATAAATATAACAATATCGAGTGCAATCTTCAATAAAAGTTATAAAATACTTTTTTTCACCTCGAGATGGTGTGGACTTCATATCACAAATATCAATATGAATTAAGATTAAAGGATTTGAATTCCTTTCAACAGACTTATAAGGATGTTTTACAAACTTAGATTCAACACATATTTGACATTTTGATTTATTACACTCAAATTTGGGCAAACTTCTAAATTAATTATCTTCCACAAGATTTTGTAATTGACATGTCCTAAACGAATATGCCATAAATCATTTAACTCCAATAAATAAGAAGAAGTTGTAGTTTTATTCATACTGTCAACAACCATTACATTGAATTTGAAAATGCCCTCTGTGAGGTAGCCCTTTCCATCATAAATTTTATTCTTTCTTACAACAACTTTGTTAGATACAAATACACATTTGAATCCATTCTTAACAAGTGAAGAAGTAGAAACTAAATTCTTCCTAATAATAGGAACATGAAGAAAGTTGTTAAGCGTAACACCTTTCCAGAAGTCATCTTCAGGAATATCTTCCCAGAACCTTCAATCTCGGCTATTGTAGTATTTACCATGGAAAGCTCTTCTTCGAGATCAGCAGTAGAGTAAGTCGAAAATGCTTCATTGACAGCACAAATATGTTTATTGGCTCCAGATTCAATCCACCACTCATTCAGATTTCCAACTAGGTTGCACTCCAAAAGCATTGCACACAGATCATCAATGTCAATATTCTTCTCGACTATGTTGGCTTGTCCCTTTTTCTTATCCTTGACGGGAGACGACAATCAGGAGCTTTGTGACCAATTTTCCATAATTGTAGCAATTGCCCTTGAATTTCTTTTAGTTCTGCTCCTTAGTCTGTCCAAAGGACCTCTTTCTCTTCTTACTTTTTCGAGTAGTCTCCTCAAAGATATTAGCTCCTATAATCGTTGAATTTCCACGGGACTTTTTCTCGGATTTTTTGTTTGTCTTCCTCAATCTTAAGACGAATCAGAAGATCTTTCAATTTCATTTCCTTGCACTTGTGCTTCAGATAGTTTTTGAAATCTCTCCACAAAAGAGGCAATTTTTAAATTATTACAGCCACTTAAAATGCTTCATTCACGAGCATACCTTCAGCAATAAGGTCGTAAAAAATAAGTTAAAGCTCTTGAACTTGGGTTCTAGCAGTTTTGTTGTCTATCATTTTATAGTCTAGAAACTTGGCAATCACAAACTTCTTCAAACATGCATCTTCAGTCTTGTACTTCTTCTCAAGTGCGTCCCATATTTCTTTCGAAGTATTCATAGCACTGTAGACATTGTGTAAGTTATCCTCCAAAGCACTTAGGATATAGCCTTTACAAACAAAATCTGCCTATTTTCACGCCTCAACAATCATAAATTTCTTGGGTCTGGTATGTCCGCGGCAGGCACTGGAGGTTCTTCACTGGTAAATTTCTGCATACCAAGTGTGCTAAGCCAGAAGAACACCCTTTGTTGCCATCCTTTAAGGTTGACTCCAGAAAACTTCCCCGATTTCTCGGCTGGTGGAACAACAGTTCGTCTTGACGAGGCTTTCGTCTTTGCCGCAACAGTCGCAGAAGGATTTCCATTATCAATTGCCATTTATCATTGTCAACAACAGAAGAGTTCAATAAACAACAAAAAACAAAATAGTAAACAGTATTGTAATAAATGATAAAAAGTGCGTTTATTAAATAAAAACCGAAGTTTTTATATACTATTTCACAGAAAACGATGAAGTTTTTATGTTCTTCAAATCGTTTCTAAATTTTAAGGGCACGTTTGGATTGTCTTAAAAAAAGTAGCTTTTAAGTTAAGTGCTTAAAAGCACTTTATAAGTGCTGAAACTTATTTTATAAATAAGCAGTTACGTGTTTGGATAAAAGTGCTGAAACTGAAAATATGTTGATGAAGTATTTGGTAAACAAGTGCTGATAAATACTTTTTCTTGCTAAAATAACAAAAATATCCTTAAAGTTATTAACATTATAAAGAGAGGTGATTACTATAATATGATATTTTCCGTTTATAGCTTCAAATTCAGGGGCAACATGTAAATTCATTGAATCATTTGATTTAAGAATATAGTTACACCAATTAAAAAAAGGATGTCACGACCCAAATTTCAAACCCGGTCGTGATGGCGCCTCTCGTGAAGACAAGGCCAGCCAACAGATTAACAATACTCCTTTTAACAATTTCTTAGCAAGAATGAGTCGAAAACAGTAGATAACAATATCATAAATGTGGAAGAAAATGATATAACAGGGAACCATCCCAGCTCAGCCCGAAATCGGGGTGTCACAAGTCACGAACATCTAAAGAAGCCTGAACACAACTACACGGCTAATATTATACAATAATAAATTCTGAAATTTTAAAGACAACGTCTGGTGCCACGAACGCCGGCGGTCACCTTGCTCAGCTACAATAGTAGTACCTTCAATCAGCTAATAACCCGCTATCGGGTGAACAATACCTGCAACTGCACACGAGGTGCAGGGAGTAAAGTGAGTATTCCAACTCAGTGAGTAATAAAAGTAAATAATAACTGAGCGGTAAGAAATTACGTATAACAGATCATCATGCTGTGTAGAAGCAGTGAAAAGCCCTTAAATTGAGAAAATCAGGGAAAAACTGTGAAAACTTTCAAAGTATCTTGGCTCAGTTTTAAACCTCTTTTGAAGATGATCCCTTTAACAGTTGCGAAAATAATTTTCAACAATTAGTGACACTATGCACAGAGACCCGCTCCTCGGGCAATAATCTTATTCCCGGTCAGCCACTGTTACCTGACCAAACGCATCATACAGTGTCATTGTTACCACTGTCTAAGATTCATCCTCTTCAAGAGTGATCAGACGATACCAGAATAGAAAACAGATATCTTAAGAAATAACACAAACAATGAATAGTGAACAAATGCATGAATGCAATGCAATGCAAATAACGGTACATTCCAATACCCGCTGTGGCATACAGCCCGCTCCATTTATTTATCATCGACGGTGCTCACTGGGGGTGTGTACAGACTCCGGAGGGGCTCCTACAGCCCAAGCTCAATATCAGCCATGTCGTGGCATCAAACAGGCTCTCGGCCTCAATATCAATATATCATCGCTGCGGCGTGCAGCTTGAGCCATCCATATATTCAGAAATCACTATAACACTGTTGCGGCGCGCAGCCCGATCTATGCTCAGTCCAGAAATACACATAAGCCACTTGGGCAATATTAACATGATAGTCCTCAGCTCAAAACGTCAATAAAATATTGTTTAAGTTTTCAAATCTTAGGAAAAATGGCTGAGTTTGCAAAAATAGTATTAAAACCTTGGACCGAGATCAAATAATATGCAAGTAATGCAAAAATAGTGATATCAATCCCCGAAGGATTCACATAGTTGGCGCGAAGCCCCAAACATGGCAAATCAGGCCAATTATGATGATAACAAATAATTTCAGTCAAATACGCGGTAAAAATCAACAACCGGGACGGACCAAGTCACAGTCCCCCAATGGTGCTCTACCCCACGCCCATATCCGGCGTGCAAGCCACCTCAATATAGCACTATGATGTGCAAATCCGGGGTTTCAAACCCTCAGGATATCATTTACAAGTATTACCCACCTCAAACCGGTGAAATATCTAGCCCGCAATGCCTTTGCCCCTCAAACCGGCCTCCACGCGCGTCGAATCTAATCAAAATCAGAGCAAATACATCACACTATGCTAAGGGGACAATACCCAATCGAAAAGAATCGAGAAATAGTAAAAATCTCGAAACTAGCAAAACCCGAGCCCCGGGCCCGCTTCTCGAAAAATTACGAAACTCACATTACCGGATTCCTCGTCTCGCCACGAGTCCATACATACCAAGAACTCCCAAAATCCAAGCTCAAATGACCTATCAAATCCCAAATTTGAAATATCAAAAACTCAAGCCCTAGTTCATAAATTTTAGGCTCAATTTCCATGAATTTCTAGACCAATTTCACAATATAATCATGATTTTAGTTCATAGAACTTACCTCCAGTCAATCCCCTACGAAACCCTCTTAAATTGCTCCCAAAAAGCTCCCAAGATGCTATACAATGGAGGAAAAATGTTTTAACTCGCAGAACAAAATGATACTTTAAAAACCTTTCCTGTCCAGCACTTTTCGCATCTACGATAACATAATCGCTTCTGCGGTTACCGCTTCTGCGTCCCTTTTCCGCTTCTGCGGACTTTCACTTGAGAGCCAAGACCGCTTCTACGGTCCAAAACTGCTTCTGCGGTGACCGCTTTTGCGGAACCCCTTCCGCTTCTGCGGAAATGCCAAGCCTTTCTAAAATCGCACCTAAGACCTTCCCACCGTATCTGCAGAACGGCTTCTGCGGTCCCTTTTTCACAGATGCGGAAATACCAGAACCAGCAGACTTAAACATGCAACAAACTCCAAAACTCTCCGTTCAACAACCCAAACTCACCCCGAGTCCCCCGGAACCTCAACCAAAAGCATAGATATGATCTATTACCTTATTCAAACTTGCTCGAACCATCAAAACATTATCGTTAACACCAAAATTATCAAATTTTACCGAATCAAAGCCTAAGTTCTTCAAGAACTTCCGAAATACACTTTCGATCAAATCCCGATCAAACGATGTCCGAATGACCTGAAAATTTATACACATATCCAAAATCACTTAACGAAACTACAGTAACTCTCAGAATTCTATTCTGACCCTCGGATCAAATTCTCACCCATCAACCGGAATTCGCCAAAATACTAACTTTGCCCATTCAAGCCTAATTCTACACCGGGCCTCCAAAATCAATTCCGATCATACTCCTAAGTCACAAATCACTTTTCGTAGCTAACTAAATTACCGAAAATCTCATCCGAGCCCTCTAACTCATAAGTCAACATCTGGTTGACTTTTCCAAAACAAGCCTTCCTTAGAGAGACTAAGTGTCTCATTTTCCACCAATACTAATCCAAATCAACCCTAACACACCACATACTGATAATAAATCATGAAGAAACATAAAACGGAGAAAAATAGAGCAGTAACGCATGCGCCGACTGGTCAGATCGTCACAAAGGAAGGATTCAATGCAAAAAAAATTAAATGTTATGGAACCAAAAAAGAAGCTAAAAGAATAATATTTATGAAAGAAGAAGAAGAATGGACATAAGGAGAAAGAATATTAGAATGGACATAAGGAGTGTGACGGGGAAGGGAGCAGCACTTGGGAAGAAGGAAAGGAAAGAAAAAGTTGGGAAAATAATGAATGAACGTATAAAGAAATAAATGAAAGGAAAACAGAGGAAAGTTATGGAAGAAGAAGAAGAAGAAAGCAGAGGCTGCTGCAACAAGAATGCAGAAAAGAAAAAGATAGTATGCTGCAGGGTTTTCTAATAAGGGGTAATTTCGGGATTAAGAGAAATTATAAAATGTAATATGCTTGGTCAAAGCAATGGGGTTTTTAAGACAATTTCGAAAAAGTTGGATTTTCTAACTTATTGGTTTTAGATTTTTTTAAGCTGGTTTTAACTTTTTTTAAGATACTTTTTTTGGTTTTCAAATACTTCCACAAGTTAAAGCAGCTTTTAAGCCCATCCAAACAAGCTCTAATACTCGGATGAAGTTTTTATATCTTTAATGTAGAATAGAAAAATTCAGAAGGAGTAGAAAACCACACAGATTTTAATCTCCAAAAGTAAAATATAGGTTATGAATAAAATAATTTTTTTAAGATTGTTAGTCAATCTGTATTACTTGTAGTAAATAATAAAACAGTAAACTTTCTGAAATAGAAACGAAAATAGAAAGTTGGTAGCAACAGAATGTTGAAATAATATCTAAAAGTAATTTTAAAATAAATCGATCCCACTAAATTCACAGTGTGTCCTTAAGGAAATTATTTTTCTCAAATGCCCGAGGTGCTGGAATATTCTCCTCAAATGATAGAACGATTTAACTTACTGGTGTATTGGTACCAAAAATTATAGTGTCAGTGAATCACTCAATGGCAGTAAATCACACTGGAATAGATTTGTGCAGAAGAAGAAGAAGTGTTGAAGTTCAGAAAATTCGTAAGGAAAAATATGAGGAATCAAACGAATTTATAGCCAATGAAAGTACTGTTTTTGAAAGCTTACAACTCTTCAGAGTAGCCACTTAAAACGGCAGGAAAATTTAAATAAAATTTTGGGAAGAAAATGAATTGGGTCGTGCATGGATCCGGTTCAGGCTAGATATTTGGCTAATTTAATTAATAATTTATTAAATAATTAAAGAAATTTTGTCCAAAAAGATTAATCAATCAATCTTTGACAAATCCGAATTCGAATCTGCAACGTCAACGACGACGCGAGGTTTGCCTTCTTCTTAACTCTTTAAGACTTAGAAGAAGAGAATATATATATATATATATATATATATATATATATATATACACACACACACACACCCATCAAAGCCTTTTCTTCCTCCTATAGGGGACAATATCTCTTTGTCAAGGAGGAAAATTCAAATATTTCATTTTCCCTCAATTTTTCATTTATACTTTTTTAAGCTAAACCAACCTCAAAAACCCAATAGAGTTATTCTTCTATATATATATTTTTTTTGTCAAAATGATAAATATTCAGGAGGGAGGGGGTTGAATTTGAAACTTTATTCTATAAGCAATAACAAGTTATTTATTGATCCCTTTGAAAGAAGCAGAATTCAAAATAATGATATCGATGCATGATACATACTCCCTCCGTTCTAATTTATGTGAACATATTTGATAGGGAATGGAGTTTAAGAAAAATGAAGATTTTTAAAATTTGTGGTCTTAAACTAGTTAAAAAGGACACAGAGTATTTGTGTGGTTATAAAAGTTTCTCATTAAGAATAGAATTATATATTTAAATTAAATTATTTTTAAATTTAAAAAGAAATTATTTTTTTTTGAAATAGTTTATATGATCCTTGGTGATGCTGAGGACACAGAAATTAATGAAGGGGAAGGATGGGGATGGAATACGAGGGGTTGGGGGACACTACATCTGACATAGGAGGAGGACAATAGCACACAGTAATACATTCACGTGCACTTCTTCAATTGTATCCTTCCAAAATCCTAATATCAGAATGTCCCTACTCACACCCGACCCCCCTCTCCCGACCCCCACACCCTCACCTGCTAAAGTCAGCACAGTGCAATTACACATACATCTATCTCTGTCTCTCTGTGCCAGCAGCTTTCTCCCACACGTGTCCTCTTGTACTCTTCTGTTTTCTCCAATGGGAGTGCACCTCAGATCTTCTGCACCCACCAGTTATCGTTCCCTTGTTTTTATTAAAATCCCAATCTTTGCTTTGGAATGGCATCTCCTCTCTACTTGAACCCACTATTTCTACTATGTTCCTTTAGAGCCTGTTTGGACATAAAATTTGATGGAAGGTTTTTAAAAAAAAAAATATTTTTTTCGAGTGTTAGTTCATAAAATTTTTAATTTTTATTTGAAGATATATTTTGAAAATTTAAAAAACTGTAAAAAGTTATTTTTCAAAATTTTCACTCAAATCACTCACAAAACTTTAAAAACAACCTAAACTAAAATTTATGTCCAAACACAACACTAAATTTCAAATACTATTTTACTAGGAAAAAAATTTACCATATTTTCGAATTTTACAATTCTTATATTCAAACGTCTACTTAATACTTAAATTCACAAAAGAAGATGACTTGGTTTCTCATTCGGTATATAGTATTCGCGTTAGAGATTGATAAAAGAATGATGTCTTTTCTTTTATTACGTTTTCCACTAAATATTGAGTGTTCGCATTAAAGTTAGACTAATTGAGTTCGCGTCGCATAACACCTTTTACTCCCTATTAGGATTTATGCCATTCATAAAACTTGAATGCAAAATATTTATTCAAGGGTGAAGGATTTTCGGATGTCACAAGTGAACAACTTAAGTGATGCTACTACTGTCTAATTAAACTTTCAATTACTTGATATTAGAAAAATAATGGAGTTATTTACGTGATTTACTTGCAAGATGAAATCATAACAAATATTTTTAATGTAAAATCCATGATTTGTATGAAAAATAATTGGTGTAATCTTGGAAAGAGAATGATACGTCAAGAAATTGAGTTCTATTGTAATTAGAAAATATACAATCTTGACTAATTGCCTTATCTAACCATTTGTGTAGGTTAATTAAGTGGTGGACTGGAAGTATAATGTAACTGAGGCTAAGGGGAAAATCAACATATTTTAATGCAGCAAACATAGAAAACACTAATATACAAGTAAAAGTAAATCTAATAGCGAGGGGCCTCATATATGCTGCTATTAAGATGTCTTTAATAACAAATCTATCTCTTTCATCTCTAGTGTCCTGAGTGAGTCAATCAAGAGCCCGTTTGGATTGACTTAAAAAAAAAAATAGCTTTTAAGCACAAGTGCTTAAAAGCACTTAATATAAATAAGCGGTTATGTATTTGAATAAAAGTGTTGGAGCTAGAAAAAAACTGTTGATATATTTGGTAAACAAATGCTTATAAACACTTTTTCTATTAAAATGACCGAAATATCCTTAAAGCTGTTAACACTATAAATAAGCTTATTACTATAATATTTTATTTTAAACTTTTTAATATAAATACGAAATAATTAATATTTAAATTGATCACCTAAGATAATTTTTATAAATATAATTGTTGAACTCTTATTTTTCATTTCTTTCAACAATGTAATATTTTTATGGGAAAAATACCGAATTTGTTCCTCTACTTTAGTGAAATATCCACGTTTATACCTAGTTTTACTATCGGTCCAAATACGTCCCTACCGTTAAGAAAGTAGATAAAAATATCCCCAACCCTAACGGTTGTCCACAGTGGCAAGGGACCACCTCAATAAAAAAAAGGAAAAAGACCAGATTTGTCCCTCTACTTTAGTAAAATATCCACGTTTATACCTAGTTCTACTATCGGTCCAAAAATATCACATAATTAAATAATTCACATAATTAACTCTAACTCTCTATTCTTCTTATTTTACTATTTTTTCTCTTTTTCTTTTCCCTACCATCTGATTCCCTTTTCCTTTTTTTACTAAAGTAGAGATACAAACCATTAAAACTTTGTTCGAAATCTAATATTATAAAAAAGAAGTACTAGTAAATTAATTTTGTAAACAAAATGAGTGCTACGCAGGGATGAATTTATTGGCAAATATATGAGGACGATGTGAACACGTAGCCTCTCTATCAAGCTAGATTACTAAATATTTTTTAAAAATGATCTAATATTATTTGCTGACATTCATGCTCCAAAGAGTCAAAATGATACACTTAGTTAAATCTGAATTATTTAGTCTCTCATATGTTTAAAATTTCTGTAGCATGTAACAGACGGAAAACTTCATTTAATCATGGCGGCAAGCAAAGAACGTTAATATGGTGGAAAACAAGGGAACGCAAGGAGTTCAGTTACTTTCCATTTTGTAATTTCATTTCACAAAGAAAGAAAATTGTAAAATAAATTCATCCCAGAGTGCAGTTATTTTCCTCCTGTTTACAAAGATAAATAAAAATCTTCCTTTTTTTCCAACCAAAACAAGGGAAATAAACTGTCTTGCTGACCATGATAATGAAACCAAATTTCACAATAAGTATGAGAAATCTGGCAAGAAAAAGAATATGAAATTACTAAAGAAATAAAAAGAGAGACATGGAGTTTAGGGAAACATATGAATTGTATGATTATTGATATAAGAAAATAGTATGAAATGAAAAGAAAATAGTTGGGAAATACTTTAGATAATCCCAGCTAAATGAGTGGCGTTGGACAAAAAAAATAAAGTAAAAACTCGAAATGTGAATCAAATCAAGTGTTACCAATTGGAGAAGAACCAGAAAGAAAAAGAGCAAAATGAAGAAATAAGGTAGGAAGCCACATGAATAGATAACCGGAAAGAATAGAGTTAAATTGGGATTTTGTTGTGAAGGACAGTTTGGGAATTATAAATATTATTAGGGATAAGAAGGTAAAATATTTGGTCAAAGATAGTTGGCTTTTAAGCTAAAAAAAAAAAGCTAGGATCAGCCAACTTGTGACTTTTGGCTTTTTTTAAGTCAGTTTTAACTTTTTTTAAGCTATTTTCTGTTTATCCAAACACTCCCAACATCTAAAAATGGCTTAAAAGCTGGTTTGACCGGCTTTTAAGCCAATCCAA
Organism: Nicotiana glauca; assembly: GCA_026770625.1. Taxonomy (NCBI): domain Eukaryota; kingdom Viridiplantae; phylum Streptophyta; class Magnoliopsida; order Solanales; family Solanaceae; genus Nicotiana; species Nicotiana glauca. The sequence goes on from MU693104.1 coordinate 205,173, forward strand.
ACAGGCTCTAAGTCAAGTCATCAAATTGATACCCATCTAATACGTATAATCAAATTAATTTAGCAATAAAATTATTATTTCTTGGTTAAAAACAGCTTCTACTTTCGCAAAATGTAAAGCGACAAATTATTTTGCTCCGATCAATGCCTATTTCAAAAAAGGAAAAGAAAAGAAAATTTATGATTTATCATTAATTAACACTACACTTTGGTAAAAATAATTCTTCTTTTAGGAAAACGTGACAATCTTGTTGAGCCATTATTTTGAATTTAAATCATTACCATATGATTAAAGGTAAGAAATATAGAGCCTAGCCATAGCTGGGACTTTGGATTTTGGGAATCATATAACGAGGCTGAATTCAACATTGTCATAAATAAATTACACTGCAAAAACGCTCTTATTAACAAAATAGTACAACTTCAAATACCAAAAAAGAATGGAATTTTTATATTCCTATCCCACTTAAGAAACCGTTTTACCTACATGTTTAAGGTTTGAGTAAATTACATTTAGTATACCATAATTTCAAACGGGGATATAATTAATGGGGCATTTATATGAGGCATAATTATAGGACCGTATATTTTCCCACGTTTCTCTTTCCTTTCAGTTCAACCCCCTCCCCCACCCCACTCCCCGCGTTTTACCTTAACTCGTAACTCTCTCCTCCCCCCTACGTTTTACCTTTACCCTTCACTCCCCCACATTTAGTGTCTGTTTTCTTCTTTACAGAACAAAAGCTACCCACGTTCTTCATTATTCTCAATTTAAATTCACAAATATTGAAGTTATCATTCTACAAAATTCGTTCCCATCTTTAGTCAAGTTGAAGTTAAACCATGAAGAACATCAAATCTCCCAAAAAATACCTAAAAAATCTACAGTAAGTGATATCCCCTCTTTCGATTTGGGTGTTTTAACACAAAAATCACCACAAAAATAAGTAAAATCTATACATGCAATGGAACCTACTACTCACAGTTCATCTCCTAGACAAATCCGTGCCAAGATGAGAACAAAGCATTTGCACGATGTAGATCTTGGAGGAAGTGCTACACCACGCGGCAAAAAACTCAAAAGAAAAGGGAAAGAGGTATGTGTAGATGACGACTTTGTTGAAGATGTCCCTAAAATTCCAACAGTTAAAAAATCCAAGTTGTCTCCTGCTTCCTCAAAACAAAAAACGAAGAAACAGTCCAACAAATTCCCAAAATTGGTTCAGGAAAAAAAATTTGGTAAAGGTAAATATTTATTATTTTCGTTTCCAGTTTTTTAGTTTTGTTTTGGATGTAAAAATCTCTGTTTTAAGTGTTTTGGTAAATTGGTGATTAGTTGTCTTAACTTTCTAGATTATTTGTAGTTGTGATTTCCTACAATTTATAATTGTAGTTATTTTGTAGTCGTTTTGCAGTTATATTGTCGTTAGCTTTTAAATTTTAAAACAGTGTTGCAGTTGCTTTTTTCTTCCTGCATTTTTGTAGATAATGTTTATATTTGTAGGTGTCTTGTAGTGTTTTGTAGTTATATGTGTGGGTAGGCTGTATTATTTTGAAGCAGATTTGTATGTATTTCTTCTTCCTGGTTTATTTTTAGCTATTTGTGTAGTTATATGTAGATAATATGTAGATTAATGCTTCATTTTATGCATTTTACTAATGTGAAATAATTTATCATTTTGTGCCGAATGAATATTATTTTGCCCCACATAATGTGGATTATGGTGTGCTTAGATTCCACATTTTGCGTGATCCTAGCATTCCTAGCCAGATAAAAGAGTTATTGTCTCCAAATATTTTAAAGCTTTTTAAAAACACTTGTTTTGGTTACTTACTGTCTCTCCCCTCCATTTGCATGCAAAACCAAGCTATTCATCTCCTGATGAAGTATGAATTGTCTAAGTCTAATGAATTATTTTTTTTCAATCCCCTTGAACGGGAAAAAATTGAATTTTTCATTAAGAGAGTTTGGTTTAATTACCGGTTTAAATTGCGTGAATCAGTTTACAGATGATGGATATACTTCTAGTTATGTTAGCAAGTTAATGAATAGCTATTTTTCTAAAAAAAAAAAGAGTAGAGAAGTGGTATTGAAAAAAATAGTAACAAATAGATCTTGGGTAAACGATGAGGATGCAGTCAAATTGTGCATTCTTTATCTTTTGGAATTTTTTGTTTTCCCTTATGACAAAGACCATGTGTCTTTTATAGACTACTTTAGGTTCTATTTGGTAGAGTCTGGTCAGTTTGAGTCATACCCATGGGGTATTAAATAGTTCAATCAGGTTATGGAATCCGTTAGGCATCGTATAAATCCCCGTGTACATTCTTATCTCATACGGGGATGCTCATTAGCCTTGAAAGTATGGCTTTATGAGTGTTTCTCAACCTTCCGCACGGAGCTTGCTACGAGGTTTTCTGACTCAATACCTCGCATATTAAGATGGTCAACTACTAAGGGGCAGATTTGGTTAACTGTCTTTGAAGAGAAGATGATCAAGCCTGAGTGGATTAAGGTATTTTTTTCAGTTTTGTATGTTGCTACATTTACCTTCATAATATCTATAATTAGTCTATATTTTCTGCCTTAGTGGAACTAACTATTTTTTTTTTAATCATTCATTTCACAAGCATGACTGAATCTGGAGAAGAGATTGGAGTGCTTACTCTGCCAAACAAGATTGAGCATGAAGTTGAACAAGGTGCACAATCATCAGAGGTTCTAAATGCTGATTCTCCAACATTGGAACCCAAAAATACAGATTATCAAGAGGACAAGGAATATGTGGCTAAGAAGCTCAGGAAGTTACAAAAAGGAATTGAGCAGGTAATTTTATTAACTACAATATATTTACATATTTGCTACAATTTATCTACATTTCATAATAATTTATGTAGTATACATTGTAGTTAAATTGTAGTATAATTCTATAGTCAACCATATTGGAATTGCACACATTGTAGTTAAATTATAGTATAACTGTAGCAATTTATAGAAATTGTGAAAACAATACTGCCTCGTACATAATTAAACTAATTTGTAATTTATTTGAATAAAATTACCAACTAACTATATTTTTAACTTTTAGGTTGATGGAAAGTTAGAGTATTTTAGAAAGGCTGTATTTGAGGAACTCCATGACCTTCGAGTGTTTATAGATGATTCCTTGAAGAGTGTTTTGAAATTGATAAACAGGAGATATTATGTGGATGAGGCAAAGGTAAGAGTTGACATATAATTATATGCCAAAATAAATTATGACATACGAAATAATATACTCAAACTAACATAAAATCTTTAGTTTGCTGGTAGTTCAACCAAAAACAATGACCAACAACAGGGAGTGAACAACCAGCAATTTCAGTTCAATATTGGTGATCAAGTGCATGCAAGCACAAGCAACACAAGTATCTACAAAATACCTACAAATATATATACTTAGTATAAAACTTTATAGAGCATAGTTTTATTATTCACATTTTATCTACAACTTCCTACCTATATCTAAACTTTCAAGGCAACATTATCTAGTATTATTTACCTTTTTTTTAATTATAAATTGAAGATGTAGTTTGTCCAGAACATGTTCCATCACATGTAGACTTATTTCCAGAATTTCAAGAAGCAGTTGAGGTAGAACAAGCAGGTATAATATCATACTGTCATTCAGAATAAATAATTGTTGTTTATACAATTTTACATTCCTGTTAAGTAAGTTATGTTTTATGTAACAACTATTGAAGATACCAATGCACAGTCCCCAATTAACGGAGTGACTGTAGCAGCTTAGATAGAACAAGTCATTGAGAAATAGCTAAATGAAGGTGAAGATGCACAACATGTGAATGAAGTTGTTTCTGAAGGATCAGGCATTGATAAGAAGAGTGTGACATTAGATGACTTTTGAGTTGCCAGACAACTTAACATAATTGGTTAAGTATGGCGAGCCCATACCAGATGAAACAATCCCTATTCATCCGGTGAGAACCAGGCAACCGGAAAAATATGCACGATCACTTTTCATACCTCTTTATAGTTCTGGAGGCAACAGCTCTATTGGACCCAAATTGTTTACCTCAAGCACCCTTCATAACTCTTATAGGTGAAAATGTAGATTCTGATGTGTTAGATAAGTTCAACAAGTGGTTATACCACCGTAGTGACCAAGTATCTAAGAGGTATGAATGCTTAATTTGACACTTTCATTTCAGCATTTTAAAGTTTAAATATGTAATTCAATATGTGATTTTTTTGATTGGACATTTATTTGTTGTTACAGGAGGAAGGCTCCCTGTTCCATAAAGGATAACCAAATCAAGCCTTGGTTAGACTTTGGAGTTGAAAAGGTGGATAAGAAGGACTAATTTTATTCCCTTGCTCACCCCGGACAAGTCCTCAATGACTCAATAAGTATCAAAGAATAAATTCACCAGATATATTTTGTCTTCTGCTTTGTAGTATAATTGTAGTTATATTGTAGATATGAAATATATGTGACCATACATTTTATTATGAATTGTAGATATAATGTAGACATTTCTTATAAATCATGCTCTTATTATTTATAGCGTGATTTTATTTAGGTTGGACCTTATGTATCATATTTGATGATAATTTGTATGTAAAATTATATATTTGGTAATTTGGACAGAATTCATATATCTGTATTTCATGATTGTAGGTAATTTGTAGTTAAATTGTAGAGCAAGTTGAAGACTTATAATATTAACTGTAGTTTGAATGTCGATATTATTAAGACCTTACGGTAGTTGCTGTGTTCCATGTGTTGTTGTGTATAGCAGCTAAAGTATAGCTATTTGTTAGATTATTTGAATTCTGGATTTGTAGTTTAAAGTGTATCTGCTTTGTTGATAATTGTAGTTATGATGTAGCGTATAGTAGATTTTATTTTATTTTGCAGCACATTGATATTATTATGTATTACCTGAGAAAAAAAGGCAAATATGACCCCAACAACAACAACACTAGGTTTAAACAATCGATTGCTTGTTCAAGTCAAAGATTGAACAAATCTATGAGAAGTTCATAAGTTCTCCGCCAGAAAAAAGTATTCGGTTGTTAAACCCGATGTTGATGTTGCAGAATATATTCTTGGGTATAGACTTCTTGCTAATGTTGCATGGGATGAAGTTGACTATGTCATCATGCCCGTGAACATTGTAGATAATTTTCATTGGTTGTTGGTCATTTTCGACATAGTGGACATGCAACTTTATGTGTATGATTCTATGGTGTCTTCACACCATCATAATGCTGTTGAATCATGTGTTGCTAAGTTTTCAATTATTATCCCTCTGTATTTGTCTTGCACTGATTTTTACGGGAAGCGTAAAGGCATTTATTTCAAGACCACAAAGGCATACATTGAGAAACCAGTTATAGACCCTCTCAACATACAGTGGATGGTTGCAGAGATTTCACAACAAAAGGAAGGATCATTGTAAAAAAACTATACTCTCTTTCTAGATGTTTAATTATTTTTTATAATCATTGGTTAACTAATTAAATTTTTTTGACTTATACAGCGATTGTGGTGTATTTGTGGCTGCTTTTTTGGAGTATGTTAGCCTTGGAGATTTGTCAATACCTTCAGAAGACCTTTCGGATATCGACCAACACCGTACACGCTCTGGAGCTCTCCTATGGGATTATGCTATAAAGAAGCAAGAAGATGGGTCAATCAGTGAAAGTGAGGTTACAGGCAGGCTAGAGGAAGGGTGCTCCTTCTTTGAATGAGAAGACTAGAGTCCAAAGAAAGAAGAAATATTGTCCTGTTTTCATATTTTAGTTGATGCCAATTTGTAGTTGAAGGAGAATACACTACTTTATGAATAAAATTTCTATATTTTTATTGCAGCACACCTTTTTGTTTTGTTATTTTATCTTTCATTATTAGGTGTTCACTTGAATATAAATTGGTTGTTTACAGCATTGTATCTTCATTATATTAAACATGAGTATTTTGATGTTAGAATACAAAATCTGCCTACAAATAATCTTCACAATATCTACATCTTGGAAACACTCAATGTAGTTATTGTATATAATTTTGTAGTTGTATATGTTAATAATTTTTATGAAATACCTTCAAGTTCTAGGTAATATATTTATATAACTTTCAGTTGAAGTTAAATTATACAACAAACAGAAGAAATAAATACTCCAATAATAGAAATATATTATCCATAATTTATCTACAAATTATTACCAAGTCTATAATTTAACTACATTTAACCTATATTTTACCTACAATCTGAAAACACTTTACATTAGAGTTACTTTTTTAATATCAGTTGTATTGTAGATAATAAATATTAAAATTTAATTACAATATCAAAGATAAATTTAGATGCCTGACACAATACATAAAAGCATATTAAACACACATAAATAAATTGTAGTCTACTTCATAATGATCTTTAAAAACTTAAACGATGACACAAAAAATCTGCTAACTTTAACTCACTAACAGTTACTTTGAATAACTATTCTAACTACATGATATTCATTTCTTTTTGGGCGCATTCTTGCAAGATCTTTTGTTATGCCCTTCATCTCCACAATTTTCACATGACACCTTGTACTTCTTTGACTTTATTTCATCATATGTTTTATATCTTTCCTTTTGAGGTCTCCCTAGCTGCCTTTTATCTCCCGTCAGTGGATATACTACCTCATCCAAAACATGTTGTGGCACATTCCATTTGCTTTCATCAGAAAGAGGATTTACTGGTATTTTATACGTACGCAGAAGGCTCTCCCTTGTGTAATACGGAGAGCAATAGTTTTCATATGTTTCATGCATGTGCCTTAATGCTGCCAAAGCATGCACACATGGAAGTTCTTCAAGTTGAAATTTTTCACAACTACATTTCTTGTTTTCTAGACACACAATGTTCCGCTTCACACCATCTAATACAGTATGTATATGATCTGTTGAAGCCCTCACCTACAATTGCAGAACAAACAGAAAGAAAAATATTTATAATCTTAAAAATAGATTATCAATAATTTATCTACAATTTATCTACAAATGTTCTACCATCTACAAATTAACTACAACTTGTCTATAATTTATCTACAATCTGAAAATACTGTATATTAAAATATTATTTTTCTGCACCAAATAAACAGATCTTACCCTAAGTTTCTGAGATAATGTACTATTTTTCTCCAATTCTTTGTTGAATTTGTACCCAAGGTATGTGAAAGTACCCTTTGCCTTCAATAACTTCTCTTTCGTCCAAGTTTCAAGAAGTGTCCTCATATACTCTAATAGGTCAAATATGGGCAGCTCTCTTGCATATTTTGTTACAACATTCAATGACTTTGTAATTTTTGACGTCATAGTCCAAGTTCTATTCACCGTTGCATGTACTCTTAACCATCTATGATAGCCAATATCATAGAGGTATGATTTAACACAAGGGTCTATCTCTTCAATCTTCGACATCCTTTCATTAAATTCATCCAGAGTGTATGATCCTTCTGTAACAAAGTACAATTCATGTAATTGTAGATGACCCTTCTTGAATTTTAACCTTATATTTGTCCAAATATGCCACATGCAAGAGTAGTGTGGCATGCCCGGATAGACAATTGATGTTGCCTTCAGTATACTCTCATTCCTATCTGAACAACACACATTGAAGGTCTTTCACCATATGCCTGCTTGAATTGCTCAAAGAACCACTTCCAAGATGCGTCGTTTTCAGAATCAACCACAACATATGCCAAGGGCAATATTGTACCTACATTATTAATTCATAAAAAATTAATTGGCAGCTTTTAAAATGTATATAAAATATAAATACATAACAACTACAATATATCTTCATAATATAAATAATTTATCTACATTTCATGTAATAGCTACAAAATAACTATAAAATTATTACACTTTTTACCTATTGCATCCATGGTGCTTGCTGTTAGCATAATCCCCTTGTATGCTGACTTTAAGAACGTCCCATCAATCACTACTACTGGCCTACAATGTTGCCAACCACTTATTGATGTACAAAGAGCAACAAATGTGTATAAGAAGCATTCTTCTGCTGTCTTCTTCAGTTTAACAACCGAACCAGGATAAGTCTCCTCAAGAATATAAAAATATTTGGGTAATTTGTTGTAGGAGTCAGCCGGATTCTCTCTCAAAAACTGTAAAACCTTTTCCTTTGCTCTCCATGCTTGCATATAGCTTAGGTTCACTCTGTGTTCGGCTAACATGTCATTTTGTGTGTCCTTTGGTGTGTAAACAGTCTTAGGATCACAATACTTTGGAATGACCATGCTACCAACTACAGCTGTAGTACGTTTGCGCTATATGAATGTTTTGTCCGTTAATGAGCATGTGTATTGTCGGTTGAAACTCCTTATCTTGAATATTACGGAATCATTAATTGACGTTGCCTTGAAGTGCCATTTACAGTTTTCACCAACGCACACAAGCCAGTAGCTACAAAAAAAATACAATATTTAATACAGATTATAAATGTAGATGCAACAAAAGGACTGTTTTAACATAAACTACAATTTAACTACAATGTAACTACAATTTATCTACAATATTTAAAAAACACATAACTTGAGTAAAACACTGCTTTTAATGATCTTTTGTCCATACCTTCTATGACTAGATTTAATGATCTTTTGTCCATACCTTCTATGACTAGATCTTTTAACTCTGAACTAGAACTTGTGCATCACAGAAAAGTGCTTCATTGCAGCAGCTACAGTTTGCTTGTCCTGATACATTTGTCCTTCTTCACTAGCAGTTTGCGTAGATTCTTTTATTATTTCACTTTGATATTCCTCTATAACTGGAGAGGATGACATATCAAGTAACATTAGGGATCCAGACGAACCTGCATCAAAATAAAAATAAACAGCGTCATTATAATTTTGTAGAATCTTTGTAGATAAATTTATAGATATAGTGTAAATTTTGTAGTCATCCATTTTAGGATGTCAGACATTGTAGTTGAATTGTACTAGAACTGTTGCAATTTGTAGAAATTTGTGAAAATAATAATGCTTCATACATAATCAAACTGATTTGTATTTTACTTGACTAGATTTTGTTCTAAACATAGATTGTAGTTTATTTGAAGACAACATTTTCAAAATCAATAATTTCTAATCATAGATTGTAGTTTATTTTATCGTATAAATATAGTAAATATGTATATAATTTTGAAAACAACATTGCTTTATTCTTTTATTAAATTGATTTGTAGTTTAATTGTAGGTAAATGTAGTAATTCTGTAGATAATACCGTAAAACCATAATTCTATGCAATTTCGAACTATACAAACCTGCACTTGTGTTATCGTTGGTGATTGCCAATTTCATATTGAAATATAGTATACTTATACATAACTGATATGAACCTAAGTATTTATTCTCCTTTTTGGTCTCCATATACACACAAACTCCGATATCATTCCTAATCTCCATTGGGGGACAATCGTCGTTCACCATGTATTTGATTTCTACAATTTTTTCTGAAGTATCAATCGATAGTTGTTCTGCAATTGTAAAAATCAGAATACTGTAGTTTGCATTCTCATCTACCACAATGGCATCAACTTTAAAATCTCTAAAATTGCCATAGTTATCCCAATTCTCATTCAATTGTAGCATGATTGCGATTTTGGACATGATTGCTTGTTGTTGCTGATGTTTTTTTGGATTTCTAGATTAAGAGAAGAAAAGATGAAGAACAGATATATGATCACCAATTTGATTTCTGAAAACGACGAAGAACAGAATATAGCAATTTTGAGTTGTTGAATCTCGAAGATTTGAATTCTACAATTTGAATTCAGTTTGTTGAAGCTGTTCGTAGTTGAATCTGTTCGTACTTTTTTTTTAAAAAAAATTTTGAATTGTAGTTTAAAAGTAAATTACGCAGACGTGAAATCTCCTTTCCACTTCAAAACTTGAATTTAATGTAGAATCAATCAATCCCAAGTTCTTTCCTGATTTTTAGCGCGTTTTTAAGGGAAGATTCTGCCCTATTAATTCCTAATAAACGAATGGTATAGAAATTGAAGGAAAAATGTGGACTAGACGGGTAATTTAGATACTATGCACATATTTGGTAATAAAGTTTCATATATGGTATAAGAAGGAAAAAATTCAAAAAGAAATAATAGAGGTACACTATAATTATACGGGTCATGGATAAAACCCAGTAACCCGGCCCATAACACTTCTTTAGCCGCAGTTCCTGCTTGGGAAGTAGAAGCAGCATATCTATCTAGTATCTACATTTCTCTCTCTCTCTCTATCAAAGTTTCCTCCATCTCTCAAACTCCTCTACTTTCACCTTCTTATTAGGGTTTCTTGTTAATCACTTCGTACAATCAAAAAAACAGAAAAACCTATAAACTTGAACAGAAGTGATGCGTTTGTGTTTGTTTCTACACATCATAAATCTTAGAGCATAGTACAGTAGTTTTTTTTTTGTGTGTGTGTGTGTGTTGTTTCTCTCTCTAGTAGGATCTGTTTTGGTTCAACGAAAAAGAACAAATCTGAAGAAAAGAGGGGCTATGCAATCAGATTATGAAATGGCTGGGATCCATCATCAGAGAAACAGAAACCAACAGCCGCAAGTGGAGCAGCAGCAGCAACAGCATAGATTTATAATGGAAAATGCTTCAACTTCTTCACCATTTTTTCATCACTACCCTCCTCAACAACCAAATCCTCTTCTTCAACCTTTTACTCAACAGTTTTTCCAATACCAACATCTCCATTACAGATCCATTTTAGAACAACAACAACATCAAGATATAAGGCTAGAGCTCAACGCAGAAGGCGAAAATCATCAAGTTCAAGGTGTTTCAGTCCCATTTTTTCCTTTAAGTTTCAAGGAAGATAGTAGTAGTAAAGAAGAAAGAGAAGAAGATGCTTTGATTCGTGGGAGTGAGGGATACTGCAACGAGCCTCGACAAACTTCTCTAGCTGTGTCTCATTGTTGGCAAAACCAAGAAGATTCTGCTATTAAACAACCTTTCTGGTAATTTTATGTGCACTCAATCACATGTAAAATTATTATAATTACTCTTTTACCGTACACACCTATTAATGACGACCCTACTACTCTCATTATTTAAATTATTTATACTTAGAGTTTGGTCCACTATTAATGTATTTCTTTTTTTCCCCTCGTTTTATGGGTTGTATAGGAAGCCCCTTTGTGCGGAATTTTCAAATGGGAATAACAACAACAGCAATGATAGTGAAAAGAACAAACAAGAAGAGGATCAAGAAATGTATCCTGAAGAAATCCATCAGCAGCAAATTATTAAGAGCTTAGAAGAAACTAAATGTAGAGTTGTATTTGGAGAGTTAGAAGCCATTTATGCTACAAATGCTGATAACACCAATAGTACTACTAATATTCATCGAATTGCATCTGAATCTGTTCTTACTGCTGAAGATTTGCCAATTAATAATAACAATAATGTCTCTTTTCCTGTGGCAACTTTCAACGATTCTAATCAAATCAGTGGGCCCACTGCCATTGCTACAACAACTGCTGGTGCAATTGATATTGGATCAGAAAGTGCATCAGTTGGTGAAGCAACAAGGGAAGATGAAGTTCATAATAAAAGGAAGAGAAGGAGAAAAACAAAAGAAGGAACAAGTATTACAATGGCAAGATTTTTCGAATCCTTAGTAAAGAAACTCGTGAACCATCAAGAAAATCTTCAAATGAGGTTTATGGAAACGATTGAACGATTGGATCAAGAACGAAAAAAGAGAGAAGAAACTTGGAGGGAGCAAGAATTAGCAAAGCTTCAAAAAGAAGCAGCTGTTAGAGCTCAAGAAAGAACATTGGCTTCAAATAGAGAAGCTGCTCTTGTTTCTTACTTAGAAAAACTCACTGGTCAAAAGATCAATTTTCAACATGGATCAGAACCAGAAAAAAGTTGTAATAGCTTGGTAAAGTTGAATAATAAGAGATGGCCACAAGCTGAAGTTGAGGCTTTAATTCAGATTAGAAATAGCTTGGAATCTAAGTTCCAAGAGGCTGCAGGTCCAAAAGGGGTACTTTGGGAAGAGATAAGTAACTCAATGGCTTCAATGGGATTTCAGAGAAGTGCCAGAAGATGTAAAGAAAAATGGGAGAATATGCATAAATGTAGTACGGTCAAGAGAACAAAAGAAATCACGAGGGAACAGTTAAATGATGGAAATAATAGTATTGACTTTGTAACTCAAGGAAATGATACTGGCGATGATCATTTGGGTACTGTCACTGGAGGAAACAAAGGGAATAGTGAAAAAGATAAACATGGAAATGGTGAGAACAAAAATGGCAACGGGAAAGAAGAAATGGAAGAAATAAAATAAGGTGAGATATGAATTAAGGATTCATTTCATGAGAATCCAGACAAATGAAACAGCCAAGCTAAGAACATTACTGGTTCCTTTCAGGTGTCGGCTTTTTTGCTCTTTAATTTTTGATCCTTTCTTTTTATCTGTACTGGGTATTTACTTGTTCATCCTGTCATTTCTTTTTCTTCCAACACTGAAATGAGTTTCCTTTTTAGATGTCGTTTCTTATATTTTCTAGTGTAACTATTGGTTTGAAATTTGAAGAGTATTCTATAGGCCATACATTGTTAATATTTTGTTGTTGATGATCTTACGAAAATAGCTTCTTCGTTTTTCTGATAGTAAGGATAAGATTTGCGTATACATTACCCTTCTCAAACTCACTCACTAGGTTTGTTGTTGTTGTTGATTTTGTAGGCCATACCAACAAAACTTGTCCCAAATTAAAGATATCCAAAACATGGTGCCTTGGTATACTTAGTAGCACATAGTTGAATGAAGTAGTTCAATCTCATTTCTTATGCATTGGAAACTATTATATGTTGAAGCTTTGTTGTCTTTGAACTAAGGCAATACAATTAAAGGAAAAATTGGACACCGAGGAAGTGATGCTTAGGAAGCATGATGAAAGATTAGCAGATGGCAGATAACCAGCTGGAACATATTAAATTACATTGCTAGCATAATTTTTTTAATACTATCAATGTATATGAGTTAAATCTCTATCGTAATATATTGAGGTCTTGTTCCTACTCCACATTTCATAATTTAGGAACAGGGACCGTAATGGCAAAACGTGATCAGCCCATGCATCATTATACATAGAGTACATTCTTTTCATGACTCGATAAGGAGGTCGAGTGTCTACAACCAAGCAAAATTTTTGGATAATTGTGTTTTAGATTTGTTGCCATTTAAGTCGTCGTATCTTTTTTTCCCATTATTTGAATAGTTGTTATATTGGCTTGGACAGTCCCTACTCCTAGCAACTAGTTCAAGGTCATTGCTAGACGTGGTCCAAACTTTTGAGGTCGGGGGTAAGAGGAATTGTACTGTGGTCCAAAAAAATCGCTTATTTTTGATCGGAAAGAGTATTATTTTTATAATGAACTATATAATACATTATCAGATGACCAAGAAGACGAAACAACATTGTTATAAAATAATAAATAGTGAGCTCTTTTATAAAATACAAAAGTTTGGGCAATCTTTAAAAATTGTAATAGTGATATTTTGGGCCATGAGCTGGTTTTGGGGGCATTTGCATCTAGGGGTGTTCATAAAAATCTAAAAAATCGAACCAAACCGACCAAAAAAATCGATACTCTTTGGTTTGGTTTGGTTTTGGTTTTGAATTTTAAAAACCGATCAAATTTGGTTTGGTTATGATTTTAATCAGAAAAAACCGAAAAAAATCCAAACCAAACCGACTATAGGAGTAGCTATTTACACCTATATATATGTATATTTTTATACAAAGTTTCAAAAATTTTGTGGTAAATGTTAATAGTTTGCACTTTTAGTATAGGTCTTTACCTTTACATTCTAATTTGATTGGTACTTTTCTTTTGTTAAGTGTAAAAATCCTTTTCGTATTAAAAATAATATATTTTTAATTGAGTCCTTAAATTAGTCATCACTATTTAATTCAATTATCATTAATATATCTTGGTAAATAATAGATTTCTAAAAGGGCAATTGATTTGATAGTGTTACGTTGAAAATCTGGTCGCCGAAATATGTGTTTAGTAGTGTATGTCCTATATTTAAGAAAAAACCGACAAATAATCGAAAAAACCGGAAAACCAACAAAACCCAACATAAATTGAATTGAGAAAAAACCGACTTAGTTGGTTTGGTTTGGTTCTAATATTTGAAAAACTGACATACTTGGTTTGGTTTCTTTTTAGGGAAAAACCAATCCAAACCGAACCATGAACACACTTATTTGCATCTATACCCACTTTTTGGATCACGTTTTAACTTGTGCCCGTTTTGCAAAAAAATTACAAACGTACCCACTTTTTCGTGTAACTTTAGCATACGGGGTTGAAGTAGCAACGACAATCACGCAAAATTTCAGCATTCTATCTAGTAGACAGGACTGAAGTAGCAAGTGTGCTGAACCAAGTGTGCTGAAGTTTTTATTTGTAATTGCTGAACTTAAGCATAGTAGCTGAAGTTTTATTCTCTATTTGCTGAAGTTTTTGTTTGTAATTGCTGAAGTTTTTGATTTGTAACAGACCAACTTCAGCTCTAGAGCTGAAGTTTTTGTGAGATAATACTTTTATTAATTAGTGGAACATAGTATTGTTACTTGTTCAAAAAACAGCAACAACCACCCAGTAGAATCCCACAAGTGGGGTTTGAGGAGGGTAGTGTGTACGCAGACCTTACCCCTACCCCGAAGGGGTAGAGAGGCTGTTTCCGAAAGACCTTCGGCTCAAGATAATAAGAAGACAAAAAGAGCGAATATTAGATTCATCACGGAGATCATAGGAAAAATAGGAACATAAAATGTAAAAGAAAAAATGCAAAGCAAAAATGATGACTAGTAAGTGGAACCTGCATCGAAAATAGAAAATAGTAAGAAATGACATTACCCCTAGCTATCTTAGACAAAACCCTACCGGACTAGGCTCACAAAGATACAAAATAACGCAAGACTCAACTACCTCCTGCCCTACAACCGTAATACTCAACCTCCACAACTTCCTATCAAGTATCATATCCTCGGAAACCTGAAGCATCGCCATATCCTGCCTGATCACCTCTCCCCAATACTTCTTAGGCCACCCTCTACCTCTTCTTGTGCCTTCCACAACCAGCTGTTCACACCTCCTTACTGGAGCATCTGGGCTTCTCCTCTATACATGCCCGAACCATCTGAGCCTCGATTCCCGCACCTTCTCATCAATGGGAGCCACGTGCACCTTCTCCCGAATATAATCATTCCTAATCTTATCAATCCTAGTGTGCCCGCACATCTACCTCAAGAAAATCAAAGTTTCTCTCACCAAAATTATTTCAGCATTCTTTGAATTGAGAATACTTTTGTACTCGCCCAAGGTTGTTTTAGCATCTTTAGATTCTACACCCTCTGAAGATTTAGAAATCTCTTCTCCAAATTCTGCAATTTTCATTAAAATGTATATAAAGTTATTAAAATCTAAAGAGGATTCTAAATTTGAGCAGAAAGAGGAGGAGAAAGGGAGTTGAAGTTGTTTAAAAAGTAGGTACATAAAACTTTAAAAAAAAAATGTGTATAAATTAAATGGGGGCGATCAAATAGAACGCCCCGTGCAATTTTTATCTGGTTTTGAGATTTGAGTTTTGGGAACTTGCCAAAATATAAATAAAATCTATGGCCAAACATATATTTGCCATAAAACCTCAAATAAATGTTACTATACTCGAAGTAATCATAATTTTGGCGTTCTCTGAGAATTCTGTGTGACAGCTAATGCCTTTGCACTTGAAAGCAGAAGACATAACTTAAAGATATCCTTTAAAATCACAAAATGCAACTGCAAACTCTTTTTTCTTAGGCCCAGGTGAAACAGAGACGGTAATTAATCTGTAGAAATTTTCTGTATGTCATCAGCTCTGTGTCGTTGTTCATTTCATTGACTATAAAATTTGAGAATTTTGTTGCAAAAAGCTATACTTAATTTATTTTATTTAGTTTAGTGATCAGTACTATGCATGTGTTGTTTTAAAATGGAAATAAATTTTCCATCATTCTTATCCATCATTCATTGTCGAGTAATCATTCGCGACAATGGCAGTATACAGATGGGGACTATATGCAAATTTTATACAAATAGCGTATGTTAGTTTTTGAAATATTTCCCCACTTTAAACAAATAATAAAACACATTGCGTTCTCTCAAATCCAAACATTAGGTATTTTGGCAAATTGAATTTGTGTTAAAATTAATGGTTGATGAAAAAAACAAGAAATGATCTATCACTTTTCTTCTCCCAAAACACTTACTTTCCCGTGTTCTTTATACTTACCGTTCCGTTAATCTTTGTATGCGGCGAAATCAGAGAACTTAATTTTTCGCTATCAGGCCACTTCGGCAGAATATCTCGAGACCCCGAGGACGTGGAACTGCGACCGAGTTCCCTCCCTCGGGGCTCTTCGAGGCCCGACTCAAAGAAGACAAAGGTTGAGGCTAGAGCAGAAGGGAAAGTTCCGAAGGCACACGGCTAAGTCTGACAGAGCCGACCTAACCAGAGCCTATGCCGAAGCGTCACGTCTAGCCGTCCCATCTCCATACTTTACAATTAATGCATGTTGTACTATAACCGGGTTCTCCTCCTATATAAAGGGAACCCACACTACTTTGTAAGGGGCCGATGTGGCTCCAACTATTTTCCACAAGATCAATAATATCTCTCTCTCTCTCTCTTTCTTCTCTCTAACTTGCTTGTTCTTACTAGCTCGAGGCCACTCTTAGCATTTATTAGTTTCATACTTGTTCTTCATTTATTACTGAGTATTGGCCATATAGAGCCTTGTTTGATCATATCTTAACTGTTATCCCCTTTCCCGGTTACCCCCAGTAGCTCGAGCTCGAGCCAGATATCGACCTCGAGGTCCTTCATCGACCAGTCCGAGGCTCGGGCGGCAATCCCCTGGGTTTGATTACTACCCCGTTTTAGCTTGAATCCCTTCATTAAACTTCATAGTCTTAGCATCAACTGTTCTAACAACTAGCACAAAAATAGATAACGTATTTTTAGAATTCCATTTACAAATTTAATTGTTGTTACCATTTTCACGGTAAACAATTTAGCGTCCACCGTGGGGAGAAAAATAATAGTGATTATTTTCTTGCTGATTTTACTGCATAGACGCAAGTTATCTTTCACACTTTTTCCTGTCCAAGATCTCTTGATTTCAGGTTAAAATGTCTAGCTCGATAAACAGGTTTGAGAACAACTACCTCAAAAATCACGATGAAAACGGTGTGGCTGGAACTGGCGCACCACCGCAGACCCCGATAATGCACCTAGGTCGATTCTAGAGGATGCGGGTTCGCAAGACGCGCAGCAGGTCGACGAAACCTCGCACACCGATGGAAGCATACATCATGGCGACCAACTAGAAGCCCAAAACACCCCCGCTCGGGAAGAACAGGAAGTTAGTCTTCATGTTATTTTTGAAATATTGCAGGCAGAACAGTTGGCCATCGTTCGGTTACAAATCCATTCGAAGACTCCCAACACAATAACGCCGAGAATAGCTCTCCCCGCCGAACAAGTACCCCAGAGATCAAGCAATAACGGATCGGTAGCCGACCCTGCCATAGTAAAAATGTTAGAGGACCTCACCAAAAGGATCGAATCGGGTGAGAAAATTATAGAAGCCAACGATAAGAAGGTCGAGACCTACAACTTCAAGGTCAATCAGATACCGGGTGTGCCCTTGGTCCTCAAGGGTGTGGATTTGAAGAAGTTCATACAAAGGCTGTTCCCCGAGGAAGTGGCCCCAAAGCCCATTCCAAAGAAGTTTAGAATGTCGTAACTCCCTGAGTACAACGGAACCACCGACCCTAATGAATATGTTATTGTCTACACCTGCATGATAAAAGGAAATGATATAAAGAACGACGAGATCGAGTCCGTATTGTTGAAAAAATTCGGGGAAACACTCTCGAAGGGGGCCATGATGTGGTACCACAACTTGGCTCCCAATTCCATAGATTCATTCGCTATGCTAGCAGACTCCTTCTAAAGGCACATCTTGGAGCCATCAAGGCAGCAACAAGGAAGTCTGGCATTTTCAAAATCAAGCAAAGAGAGAACGAGATGTTGTGGGAATTCGTGTCCCACTTTCAGATGGAATGGATGGAGCTACCGCCAGTCTCCGACGACCGGGCAGTACAGAACTTCACCTAAGGCCTGAACAAACGAAGCTCGGTGGCTTCAAAATAGCTGAAATAGAACCTGATCGAGTATCCCGCCGTGACCTGGCCGGACGTCCACAACCGGTACCAGTCGAAGATCAGAGCCGAGGATGACCAGTTGGGAGACCCTTTGGGCTCAGTATACCCAAACATGATCCTGGCAAAAGAACAGAAGCCAAATAAAGATAGATATCAGCCATACCTTGAGGATAGGAGGAACGCCCCGAGGCATAACCTACCCCACAATGATCGGAGGGTGGATCAAGGACAGGACCCTTGAGGGCTCGTCAACAGAACTAGGTTTGATCGAAACATAGTGCCAACGGGTGTGCCCCGCCTATCAGAATACAACTTCAACATCGATGTGTCAGACATCGTGTTCGCTATCAGTAAGATCATAGATGCCAAGTGGCCCAAACCGATACAATTAGATCCTTTGTAGAGGAATTACAACTTAGTATGTGAGTTTCACAACACACACAGCTTCAAATACGAGATGAGGTAGCTCAGATGCTTAAAAAGGACATCTCCGAGAATTCCTCAGCGATCGAGCCAAAAATTAGTTCCGAGAAAGGGAGGCAACTAAGAACAACAAGGTAAACGAGCCGCAACACGTCATCCACATAATCATGGGGGCGCCGATGCCCTGCAGAAACCCGTAATAAGAAGAACAAAAATATCCATCACCAGAGAAAAGTGGACTCGGGGATATATTTCCGAACAGTCGAAGACGCCCTCACGTTCAGCGAAAAAGGACACCGAGACCCTGTCTCAACCCCACAACAACGCCCTGGTAATTTCCTTCCTTGTAAATTTTTTTCAGATAAAACGTGTACTCATGGATCTAGGTTGCTCGACCAATATTGTCAGGTCAATGGTAATAGAACAGCTTGGACTACTCGACCAAATCATGCCCGCCACTTGGGTCCTCAACGGATTTAACATGGCAAGCGAAACGACGAAAGGAGAAATCATTCTCCTGGTTACCATGGCCGGCATGACCCAAGATGCCAAATTCCATATCATCAAGGGAGGCATGAGGTATAACGCCTTATTCGGGCGGCCATGGATACACTGCATGAGAGTAGTGCCATCCACCCTTCACCAGATGATAAAACTCCCAACAAAGGACGGGATTAAAACTGTCTACGGGGAATAGCATGCTGCAAGGGAAATGTTCGCAGTACACGAGGTGGTATCAACGTTCACACCTCCAACCCCGAATAAGCCAAAGGATGAATCGGGCCTCAACCTCGATCGAGCTTGACAAAACAAAGTAGAAATCCATGTCGCGTCTTCGCCTCAAGCAATTATAACAAATTTATCCCGAGGTATCGCCAGCATACCTCACTTCAAGGTACGACCATCTCCTTTTTTGTTTTGAATTCAGAACTAACCCTTATGCAGGCACCCGACTGGAGTTGTCATAGCGCTAACACTGCCTGAAGACCTCAAGGCTCTAAAAACTCACTCGTTGCACTCTTTTCCTTCGACCGAGTTTTTGTTCCAAAAGAAGGATTTTACTGGCAAGGTTTTTAATGAGGCAACATCTACGAGCTGCCGAAGGAAAATAGTCGCGCTACTCAACAAAAATCATCGACGAGAACTGTTGAGCGATCGGGCTCAAGTTCAGTTCCGAGTGAGGAAGGCAGCCAGGAAGAACGAAGCAAATGGGCCGCAACACATTACCTCTATAATAGAGGAGCGACGACCCTTTCCAAGAACTTGTAAAAGAGAGAGAGCAAAATTTCTCGTCACCGGAGAAAGGTAGATCTGGAGATATACCCCCAAGGACGCCCTTACATTCAGCAAAGAGGGTACCGAGACCTCGTTTCGACCTCACAATGATGCACTGGTAACCTTCATCCTCACTCGATCCATTTTAAATAAAACATGTACACATGGTGCAGCTGGCTCGATCAACACTGTCGGGCTGAGGATGATGGGGCGGTTCAGACCACCAGGTCAAAACACAACCACCTCTCGAATCTTTGACGAATTTTAAAAGGCGATTGCTATAACAAGGAGAAGGACCATTCTCTCAATACAGCGTGACTGGCCCAGATCGGAATGCCAAGTTCCATATCATCAAAGGAGGCGCAAGGCACGGACGCCTTATTCAGATGACCACGGGTGCATCATTCGAAGATAGGGTCGTCCCCACTTTGCCAAATGGATGAAATTCTATGCAAGGGACGGAATCAAAACTGTCGACAGGAAGCAATACACGACAAGGGGAAATTTCGCATCACATGACGCATCGTCGGCACCAATATCTCCACTCTCGAAAGAGTCAAAGGGTAATAGAGCCACATCTTTGGCCAAGCCCGACTAAACACAGCAGAGGGTTGTACCAGAGTCCACACCCTGAAATAGCATGAACATACCAAACCTCGAAACATCGCCTGCACATCCCGCGATAAAGAAAAACTACCTCCCTTCTTTGTTATTTTTCACTAACTTTTATGCAGACACCCGACCAGGGCATTCTAAAGTGCTAACTCTACCCGAAAACCCCAAGGCCTTAACAGAACCTGCCACACTCTTTCCCCCCGGCCGGACTTCTACCCCGAAGAGGCTCTCGCCAGCAAGGTTCTTAGCGGAGCAACGTACCCCCTGAGGAGGATCCGACAAGATCGCAGGCCTTCTCCTGCAATCAAACGATGAAGGGCACCCAACCCTTTTTTGAAGGCGTCGTCTGCTCGGGAAGGACGAGGAACGACAGACTGAGTTTCAATAGGTAATCATGTACCAGACCAAACGGTCCAAGGAGTCGTGCTCGCGCGGGCCGAGCTCACAACAACGAAACGACATATATTTATGCCAAGCAATAAAAGAATGTCTTTCAGCATCTCATACTCCAAAAAGGAAATTTTAGCATACTTACGGCAGGGGTCCCTCCACCAAATACGTCCCGAAATACTCAGAGACTTAGAGTCAATAATTTGGCACCTATACGACCCCAGGGTCAGAACATCGGGCTTATAAGGCCCCCCAACAAGGCAATTCCGAGCTCACGAATAACGGCCCTCTAGGAAAACTTGATAACTTGGAGACTGTCATCACTCGCCATACACTGGGAAACCTGAGGCCGTAAAACCCCGAACGGGCAGACTCAGTATAACCAGATCTATTCTACATAGCAACAAAAACTGTAAAACCTCAACTGGCATGACAAAACTATAAGACCTCAATAGGCATGGCAAAACTGTAAGACCTCAACAGGCATAACAAACTGTAAGACCTCAACAAGCACGATAATTTCACTCGGGATCAAAATTGGCTCCAGCCAAGCACACATGACTACGTTCAAAACGGCTGCACCAGCCAAATTAACACGACTCGGGGATGCCCGATTGTCACTAACAAAATCGCAGGAAATTACTTCAAATATATTTCGAAAAGAACCGGTTAAAACAGGCTTCCCTCAATAGGCAAACGAGCTTCGACCATGTCATCTCCAAATCACAAGGCTTCGAGCTACTCAGCCTACGAGCTAAAAACCTTTCGAAGTTCTCGAACATCGTCGCTAACGACTAATCGAGGTTCTTCCCGAACCAACGACGGGCTAGGAAAAATTATTTCAAAAGACATTAACGAGAGGAAAACAAAGCCTACAATATGCCTACGGGAAAAAAGCGTAAGAGCCATAGTCGCCGGCCAAACGAGCTTCCAGGCCGCACTATAAAAGGTCTTAACGACCAAACGATGTAAGAGCCATTGTCACCGATTTGAAACTAAAAACTTGAGGATTAAAATGAGCTTGAGTCGTAACTAGATTCGGAGACTGGATCCAAAATAGTTAACTACAATATGCCCACGGGCAAAAGCGTAAGATCCATTGTCGCCAGGAAACGAGCCTCTGGGCCATACACTTAAAAGGTCGCTTCGACCCGAAGCACAAGAGCCATCGTCATCCTCCCATACAGGCACGAAAAAACATGAGGGTCAATTAAAGCTCAAGTTTCAACGTGACTTGGAGACTGAACCCAAAATAGTTAAAACACAAATGCCCAAGAGCAAGGAATAAGAATAAGCATCACCCGCCCATATAGGATCATGAGATTGAAGGTCAGGTTAGCTTGAGTCAAAGCCTGACTCGGAGACTAGGCCTAAACATCTGGACAAAGCACAAAGGCCCTAACACCTATTTGCATAAAAAATCGCACTTAAGAGCCTCCGGGCCTGCCTAGTGAGCTCCAGATCCATAGGTCTCCCATTGAACACCGAAACCAGCCCGCCTGGTCGAAAGCAATTTAGAAAGAGAGACAACTTCAAGTTCTCTATTATCATACGCAAAAGTTGCGTGCTCCATATACAAACACGCTCTGCGAATGACAAATACAAAATGGAAAAGCGACAAAATCTATGCTTCGCTCTAAAAGGCTACAGCCTACTAGCCCCAGATTCACTCTCCATGACGTCAGCAGGAAGTGACCGAGCATCACACTCGTCCGCCTTTGCTCGAGCCAATTCCTCCGAAAGAACGAAGCCCCTAATGCCGATCTCTTTGAATACCTCTCTTTGGGATCTGCGATGAACATATTCCTTGATCCTTTTCTCACGATCGAGGGCCCGTTTCAACTCGGCTTGGGCGTTAGCAACGTCCTTCATATGAATCGACATCTCCTGATTAGCCTTTTTCTGACTTAATGTTGCTTCAGCCCGGGATCGATTATCTCAGCCATGACCTTTGATAGATTGGACTCGAGCATTGTGATCATATCCGCTTGAACTGTAGCATTTTCACGAGCCAGGCGGAGTTGGGCCTCGAAGGCACCCCTCTTCTCTAAAGCTTGAGCCTGCACATGAGCCCTCAGTTCACCGCAAGTATCCCTAACTCGGTCGGCTTCACCTTTAATGTATTCCAAAGCCTCCGCCTTTTTTTTGCAGCTAAGATAGGAAAAAGGATTAATCTTAAGTGTCAAAGGAGTGAAACACATACTATAAAAGTTTACCTGCTCTATCAAATAGATCTCATAGTTCAAGCTCCGGTATGCCTCGTACCGCCAGTGAATCAATTCAATTCCTTGCTAAGGAGCTTAAGGGACTCACCCTCATCTAGAGCTTTTTGAAGCCTAGCCCCATGACGGATCAACTCAGACTTGAGCCTATCAAAGTCCTGCAAAAGAAAAACTCGATAAAGGAAGGAGCGAAACACAGAAGGACTACGACTAAACTCACCATGAAGTGAAGCCCGCGGACTTCCTCGAAGGCCGAGCACACTCCTGTTGGTCTAGCCCCCTTAGCCTCGGAAGAACCAACCTCGATCGAAGCATATTCACTCGGAGGAACTACCGTTCTAGAACCAAATGCTCCAGGAATAGCAGGCTCGCGCGATGTCCTCTCCTTAAAGACACAGACTCGTTTAGCTTCACTAAAAGCTCCATCACGCTGCGAGCGTAAGTCACTTTCACCGCTATCGTCCCTTGGCTCGAAGGCCGATAACTCCTCTCCCTCTACGTAGGCCGATATCTACAAAGGCAAAGCTAGTATAAAGGGGAAAATGTCATATATGATGACCAAGGCGGAAGCAGCATACGCGCATACCATGGTATTTTGCTTCCCATCTGCCACGGGACATCTCTCCACCTATGCTCATCGCAGGTCGAACGGGTCGCCAACCTCCGGACCCAGCAGGGTATATCGAGAATTTTGCCCGGCGTCCATGAAGTTGCTGCGAAAAGGGAAGAAACACAATTACTCAATGAGTTTTCGCTATAAGAAAACCTAAGAAATCATGAGACACTCCACTCACGCGCGTAATTCTATCCATCAGGAAATGGCATGATCTCCACGGGGATAATGTCAATCATCCAAGCTCGGATGAATCGACTGACCCACTTTTGATCCCCATATTCCTTATCATTGACAACAAAGGGCGTGGACAAACGACACCGCAAGGTTAATAGGCCTTGGTGATGAAATGGCTGGTACAGCCTGACGCTGTGGTTGAGCGTGAATTCAAGCCCATCCTTCTCCAAAAAGAACCTCACCATCAGTACCACTCGCCAAAACGACGTATGTATATACACCAAAGTAACCCGATACTTCAAACAGAAATTATGCACGACCCTATCAAGGGGGCCAAATGCGAAAGGATATAGGTATACGTTCAAGAAGCCATCAGCATAGTCTGTAATAGTCTCATTCAGGGAAAGCACCTGCAATGTTATCCCCTCGCCCCATCCGCATTATCTCCTCACCATCTCCAAATGTTCCTCTCTTATTAAAGACACAGTCTTTAGAGTGAACTCCCACGTATCCTGAACGCCGGGGGTGGAACTCTCCCTCCATGTCGGGCCGACCCCGAAGTAGGTGCCATGACCATGGTAGAATTAACTGATTAAAGCAGGGACGTGCGCCAACACTTTTTTATGCCTAAAGAAACGAAGGACCCAATGCCAAGGTAAAAGGATAGCTATGTTAAATAATGAGTTCTTCCAAAGAAGTAAAATCCTCCCACACATATGTGGGAAACAACAACGGTTCACCTATCCAGAGTAAGCCTCGAGAGGCTAATGGCCTCGGTACAGATCCTGGAGTGGTACCCGACCTCAGAGACATCCATCAACAAAATGCTAGGCTCCAAGGAGCCAACTACATCGTCTCTAGTCTCGAGGTAATGCCCGACCTCGATGATCTCCACAAAAAAAAAGTCAAGCTTCGGAAAGCCCTCAACGCCATCGTAGACCCCGAGGGGGTACCCGATCACGAGGTTTTACTAATCTAAAAAAGTGAAGTAAAGCTCCGCCCGTGAAGACTCGAGGACGGTTCAAGGCATCGCCTAAATATAGGAAACTCCTCAACGTATGTCCATCCACTACGCTTTAAAAGGCTATCTACATCAAGTTCAAAGTAGACCCCCATGTATCCAAAGCTGACCTTTGCTCAGGATACCACTCTTGAAAGCTCCAAAACTTAGCTTACTATCTCCTACGACTCGAAGGACCCTACAACCCGAGTCTATCAGATCAATTCAGGCTTGGTTTGAGGTACGATCATAGGCTTGGAAAAGAGCCATGTCAATCAGCAAAGGATCGGAAAGAATGCTCATATCCGAATTAGATACCAGCGGTCAACAACAAAGTAAAACATTGAATGATGTCAAAAACACAAGTCCATGGCACACCCCGATTGCTGCAAAAGTTACACACCACAGGTTGCATCATTGGTATGATGTCACCGTAAGAAGCTCGTGGAGTCAGGTGTCAGAATCATTTCCCATCGCTTCGTTCTAGGAAATGCGGAGACTATCTGTATGCGACAAAATCAGAGGACTTAATTTCTCACTATCAACCCACTTCGAAAGACTACCTCGAGATCCCGAGGACATGGAGCTGCGATCGAGTCCCCTCCCTCGGGGATTGTCGAGGCTCGACTCAAAGAAGATGAAGGTCAAGGGTAGAGTAAAAGGGGAAGTTCCCAAGGCACACGACTAAGTCTGGCAGAGCCAGCCTATCCAGAGCCTATTCCGAAGCATCACGTCTAGCCATCCCATCTCCATACTTAATAATTAATGCATGTTGCACTATAACAGGGTTCCCCTCATATATAAAGGGAACCCACACTACTTTATAAGTGGCCGATGTGGCTCCAACTATTCTCCACAAGATCAATAAGATATCTCTCTCTCTTTCTTTTCTCTAACTTGCTTGTTCTTACTAGCTCAAGACCACTCTTAGCATTTATTAGTTTCATACTTGTTCTTCATTTATTGCTGATTATTAGCCATATAGAGCCTTATTTTATCATATCTTAACTGTTATCCCCTTTCCCAGTTACCCCCGGTAGCTCAAACTCGAGCCAGATATCGACCTCGAGGTTCTTCATCGATCAGTCCGAGGCTCGGGTGGCAAGCCCCTGGGTTTGATTACTGCCTCGTTTTAGCTTGAATCCCTTCATTAAACTTCAAAGTCTTAGCATCAAATTCTCTAACAACTAGCATAAAAATAAATTACGTATTTTTAGAATCTCATTTACAAATTTAATTGTTGTTACCATTTTCACGGTAAACAATCTTAATTGCACTAGCTTCTTTTGTAATGACAGAACTAGTTAAAATTATCATCTCCCTTTCGACCAGAAAAGAAAATACTTTATACTTACAGCTATTATATCTTCTTAATATGGACCAGAATAGAGGTAGCATGAAGCCATGAATTAATGCACCAAAACTTTGTACTTTGGGATTGCATGCGCAGTGATTAAAAATTTGGGAACTTTTACCTCCTATAGCAAAGATTAATACTTTATTTATTTTAAATAAATACCATTTTAAAAAGTTAATTATGTAGATACCTTTTAATTTTTATAGCAAAATATCTAATTTTTATAACTTCCTACCCCTAAGCCACTAAATACGCTATTCAGTACACTATTTTCTTTCTCTATACTTTGATACATGCTATTCTCTTCCCACATTCCTAAAAAAAAAGAAAAATAGCAACGAGGACGTTCAAGAAGTTGTGGTGGAAGTGGGGCTTGATGAGGAAACCCTATTGAGTTATCCAAAGTTGTTGTACATTCAGAAGCTAAGGTCAATCACAAGGATTCAACAACGACGTGTTGCTCAATTTGTTTGGCGGATTACAAGAACAGTGACATGTTAAGGCTATTGCCAGATTATGGGCATTTGTTTCACTTAAAATGCATAGTTCCATGGCTGAGGTTAAATCCAACTTGTCATGTTTGTAGAACTTCTCCATTGCCAACACCACAATCCACTCCTCCGGCTGAAGTTGTTCAGGGTTTTTGCTAGACGGCGGATTCTTCGAAAATTAGGGTTTGTTCTTGAACAAAGATGACAGAGTTTGGGGCTGAGCAACTTGATTTTATTTTAATATATTTCAATGTATTTTTAATATATCATGTTGTATTTTTATGTATTTGATTATCTTCATTATTTTTTTATTGTAATTCAATGTATCTTGTTGTATTCCATATATTTTATTGTATTCACTATCTTTTTTTTATTATATTTAAATATATCCCGATGTATTCTATATATTTCGTTGTATTCACTGTCTCGCTAAATGCCATGAATGTGTTCATACATTTTTTAATTAATATAATTACGTATTTAGATGTATTATATAATTTCTCTGAAGATTGCTATGTTTTTGGGATATTTTTCGCTTGAGAATTTTTTTATAACTGAAAATACAAAATTTGTGTGTTATAATTGAGTTTGTTGAGTTATATTAGGAGTTTAATATGTTAATTGATTCACTTTCTGTTTAAAAATAGTGTAATTCCCTGTTTCACGCCGTGAATACAGTCGAATACAATAATTTGTCCAGCTGTAATCCCATGTTTCACGCCATAAATACAGTCGAATACACTCGAATACAACAACTTATTAGCTGGAATTCCCTGATTCACGCCTATTTGTGCTATTGTATTCATCAATATAGTAGCTTAAATATTTCTAATACATCTTATAACAACAGAAAACGTATTTACAATCCGTAATATAGAAAATGATATCTATAGATAATTAATTACCACTAAAAGATAGTGCTTTATGAAAATTTCTCTTAAATTTGCCCTTTCTTCTCCTTCACTTGCTCCCTTTCCTCATAGAACACTTTTCCAACTCCTCATTGTGGACTAAAATTTATTTAATAGTTTATTTGATGTGTCGTATCCTATCTAATCATCTCTCTCTAATTTTTCTCCAATCTCCCTCCATCTCTCCATAGACCGATTAGTGCCAACCTCTTGGATAAGCTTGTAAGTAATAGTTTAAATTAACTTTTAATTTGTTTTATCTATGGCTCTTCTCATGCTAACTAATGCAAACACGTTCTTGAAACCTTAATTAATTAAGAACCTCCAAAACCTACTCCCTATAGGCAAATGTTAAAATATATTCACCATAAATTGGGGATATTTTGAACCATATTACCTTAGACTTGGAGGCGATACATAGACCCTCCAACACAAAATCACGATTGTCCATTCCTTTTTAAAACCTAATAATCGATGTGTTGTCATGTTATAAATGGTAAACAAATCTTGTTCTTCACTCCTATATTATAACATAAGCTTCTAATGTTTTGTATTGACATCAATTCGTCAATTTACATGTTTGTTGTGCTAAGTTATGATCTTGAAACCTTAGTACCACGAAGCCTATATCTATGTTGGAGCTGAAGTTAGAAGTGTCTAATAGTTAGAATGGGCCAACCCATCTATAATTATATTATTCTTATTTTAGCCCATCAAATAAATTGGTTCAATTGTATTGTGTACATATTATACATCTTATAGTGTATCAGTCAACCAATTCGTTTAGAAATAATATTTTATATTTCTCTCAAAATTTCTCTCTCTAGATAGTTCCGTCTTAAGGTTTGATTCTCTTTTCGTTGGTGTCGATTCTATTTGATTTCACATATCAACATGGTATCAGAGCCAAAGGATGAGTTAATCAGTGTTTAATATCTGTTATACATCGAGAAATTTTGGTTTGCGATTTTGTCGAAGTAGTTTGTGTCTCCGATTGTGGCAAAGATTTACTTTTTCTGGTGACGTACTTTGTTTGAGTCTTCAGTTAAGATTTGCGGCTGTTATTTGGTTTGTTTTCTACCAAAGCTTTTGCTTGTTAGAGATTTGAGGCAAGTTTGGTACTTTTTGTCATAATCTGAAACCCAAATTTTGTTTTCTATCAAATTCTGTTATAATTTCTCTTGTTATGGGTTCTACTGTCGAAGACTCTAATACTTCTTGGGTGACTGAGAATTCCACTGTAACACCTTTATATCCTTTATATTTGCTTCTCTCTGATTCACCTGGTATTATTTTAGTCACCACGACCTTTGATGGCACTGCTATGGAAGTTGGTGTCTAGGAATGTTATTAGGTCTATCTTGTAAGAATAAATTGGAGTTGATTAATGGAACAGTTGTATGACCTAGTGCTAGCTCTCCTTTTTTTGAGCCTTGGATCAGGTGTAACGATATGGTTGTAGCTTGGATTCTAAATAGTTTAGACAGGGAAATCAGGGAGACTGTAATGTTCACTGGAAGTGCTAAACAACTTTGGAAAGATATTGAGCATAGATTTGGTCAATCTAGTGGAATTAATATGTTCCAAATTCATAAGGAAATTTCTTCAATTACTTAAGGATCTTCAAGTATTTCATCCTATTTTAACAGAATTAAAGAGCTTTGGGATGAGCTTTCCATTTTTGTATCATACCCTGATTGTGTTTGTGGATGCAATGAGACTTACCAAAGATTAGATGAAGAACATAAGGTGTATTAATTGTTGATGGGTTTAAACAAGTCATATTCCACCATTAAGAGAAACATACTTATGATGAAGCCTCTACCTTATTTTGAGAATCAATATCCCTTTCGGTGGCTTGATGTCTCGATAGTTTTGTATCATATATTATGACTTGTATATGTGGCCGTGTTTCATTTTCGGATGATTCAGAATCAATTTGGAAGAACAATTCTTATTTTAGAAGCTAAAGTAAAAAGAGTTGATCGGAGTTTGACTTTTGTGTAGACGACTTCGGAATGGTAGTTTGATTATTCCAATAGCTTCATATGGTAATTTTGGACGTAGGCGTATGCCTGGATTTTCATTTGAATATTCCTACAACGTTTCGGCACTAATTGACTAAAGTTGAAAATTTTAAGGTTTGAAAGGTTCGTAAGTTTGACCGAGAGTTGACTTTTATGATATCGGATTCAAATTTTGGTTCCTAAAATTTAAATATCTTTGTTATGTCATTTACGACCTGTGTGCAAAATTTAGGTTCATTCCGAGTTGATTTGATATGTTTCGACACGAGTTTTGAAAGTTGGAAGATTTGAAAATTTATAAGTTCGATTCGAGGCATGATTCGTAGTTTTGACGTTGTTTGATGTGATTTGAGGCCTCGAATAGATCCGTATTATGTTATAGAACTTATTGGTATATTCATACGAGGTCTCGAGTGGATCGGATGAGTTTCAGACGAGATTCAGATCATTTTGGATCTTTTTTTATTAAGGTTGTTTGGTAGAGTTCTAGTGTATCCGCATTTACGGAGGTTTGGTCATAGATGCGGATCCCCTTTTGCAAGAATTTGGTCAATTCTGCAACAATGGAGGCCTAGGAAAATGACCTCTTCTGCGGGTGAGGAAGCGCAGGTGTGAAGGTCGCACCCGCGTGTCAAGGGTCACAATGCGAGAGGGACCGCTTCTGCGACTGTGTTAGCGCTTCTAAGGTGTCACAGATGCGACTTATTCTTGCACATGTGTGGCTATTGGGCTGGCAAGTTGGAACCGCATGTACGAGAATTTTTTGCAAATACGACAGCGCAGATGCGCAATTTTGTCCGCAAATGCGGAAATGGCTGGGCAGAATGCTTAAGTGTTGAGGGTTCGATATTTTTACCATTTTTGGAGTTTTAGACCTTAGTTTTGGGTGATTCTAGATGTGCTCTTCACAATTTTGATTTGGGTAAGTATTTTTCATCCGAAATTGATTATATTTTATGATTCCATGATTATTTTCATCATTAATTAGTGAATTGAGCAGAAGAAATTGGAAAATTTGTAAAATCTTTCAAAAATATAAAATAAAGATTTGGAGGGCGATTCGATATCATAATTAGATAATCTTTGTATGGTTGGACTCGTATGCAGATTTTGTGAAATTTTATCTGGTTCCGATGTGCGTGCTGGGGTAGACTTTTTAGTCTTAATTAAAAATCAAAGTTTTGTTATCTGGAATTATTTAAAATTATTTCCTATGAGTTTTAATTATGTTATGAAATTATTTTGGTTATATTTGAGCCGTCCAGAGGTTATGTCACCCGAAAAAGGTCATTTTAGAGTATCAATTTAGCTTAGTCAAGGTAAGTATCTTGCCTAACTTTGTGTGGGGGAAACTATCCCTTAGGACTTGAGTCATTTGTGCTATTTTTGAAATGTGAAAACCGGGTATGCAAGGTGACGAGTACGTACTCGGGCTATATGTGAAAATGTATCGGTTTAAACTCTTAGGAATGTTTTATGTATTAAGTTAGAAATTGTTGGAACATGTTATATCCTTATTTGTCATGTCCACTATTATATGCTTATTGGAAGTTGTCGTTACATGTCACATTCTTTATTTGCCGAGTTTGTTTTATATGCTTATTTGGAGTTACTACCTTAACCTTTATGTGGATTCTTTTACTGTTGAGTTGCCACTTCGTGGATACACTTTCATTATTGATTTTATCTTCAAATAATTAAATGGAAATATATGTTGTCAAGAGGCATTAATCTATCTTACTTGGAGTTGTTCTTAAAGGAGTTGTTGTTCCTTGCTGAATTACTTTCCGTTCATGTTATTGTTATTGAGATTTTATACACTGCATGTTGAGTTGTGGGCTATTTCGTTGTGAAATTATTGAGATCGTTGAATCTTTGGAAAGGTTGTGACTGCAGTAGTTGTCTGCCCCCTTTTTTCCCTTCGTGAGGATAGAGAAGTCCGGGTTTCGACATTCACGGGGGTAATAACTCATTTCCTTTTGGGATTTGGATATTTTTGAAGAGTCGCCACCTAATGAATTATGGTACGTTAGGGCACATAGAGCGATTAACTCTTAGACTAGTTTGTATTACGAGATATTTAGGGTAAGGGCTCGAAATAACCTTGAGAGGAAGGTGTTAGGCACCCCTCTCGATCCACAATGGTGGGTCCCAGCCAAACTTATACTTATGAATTAGTCCCTTTTAAAAAATAAATAATGTAAACACGTTCTTGCAAATAAAGGCATGTTTGGGACATTGTGTGACTCAAGTAATGAGACAAGAAAAGATTTTAACAAATCGCATGTATAGGGAAAAAGTAAAACATTGGGAAGAAGAGTCCTAGGTTGGTTAGCCTACAGGATCACCCCACGCAATACCCAGTAAATACTCCAATGAGGGGCTACACGTGACATTAGCACGTAGTCATCATATCCTCACTACCCAATTCCCCCTTGGTCATATCCTAATACGCTCTAGCAACATTGAAAATGTCCTATGCGTGCACTACCCGTCCCTTCATCGTGGCCCTGGAGGTATTTTAGGACCTCTACTTTGGACAGTTCTAGACCTTCTTAAGGTTTTAAAAGGATAAAAGTATAGGCGCCAATCAAGAACAATTAGGACTGCATTTAAAGAGAACAAATTACAGGCTCACAGTCACCTCCACAAATATAACAAGTAAATGCATGTCTTCAGGCAACAGTCAAGTATTTAAGAGAAAATCCTAGAACATGATATTTAGGTAAGCAGGGATTATACAGTATTGAATTAGGACAAAGTGTAAAAAAATCCTATTTAGCTTGTCTACTGATTTAGACCTGTTGAATCTGAACAGTTTTAAATAATAGTTTCATAGCTGTAGAATTTAAATTGCCCTAGAGGCTTTCCTAAGCGCATAACAGTGATGTCCTAAAAGCATGGTATCTACATTGATTAGGAATGCAGTAAAACAGCAAACAGTTTCAAGACAGACGACTTGAGATCCTATAGACATGTTTTCTAGCAGTATTAATTAAGCAGTATTTGAAAACTCATTTAGAGAAGCGAACAGTTAATTAAACCAATTCAAACATAAATTAGACTGATTTTTTATCTAGACTCATTTTAACTTCTATAGGCAGGATTTCTACTATAATCGATTTTAATTCCTATAGGCTAAGTATCTAATTGTTAAGAGCTGATTTTCGAACTTATAGGCATGATTTCTAGTGAGATGAATGCAAATACATGATGTAACAGAAACTGAACTCAATCACTTTATCTCTATAGGCATGATATCTAATTATAAGGATGATTTTAACCCTATAAGAATGATTTCAATTATTGGAGTCATTTGGATCATATAGGCATGATTTCTAATATTGTAGAAGTAAAACAAACATAGCAAATGCATTAACACAATCCTATAGGCATGGTATCTACCCGATTTACCCAACATATATAACTACCCACCCCTTTTCACTAATCACCCCAATGTTGTTTACAAATAATTATTACAGACCAACTCAATAAATTACATAAACAAATAAAGGAAAAGAAGAAGTTAACCATAGGGAGCCTGAAGCAGGCCCAAATGACTTCCCAAGCCAGCAATAGCCTCAAATGCCAAAGTTCCATAGACAGTATCATGTCTAGGTGTGTCAGAGTTCCCTAAGGACCTCAAGGATCCCGGGCAATGCTCACACCTAGACTTTCCTCAAACAATAATTGATTTAGGTGCAGTGTGGAAAGGCCAGCTCTGACATGCCAGAGTTCAGAGAGATCTCAAGGATCTTAAGGCAGTACACATGCTAGAGGGGCATAACCTAATATTCTAGGAGTAATGTGAGAGTGTATGATGACTTTGAAAGAGTTCGATAAAATAGTTAGAAGTGAAAAACTACTGGGAATGACCGGTTTTTGAGAAGAATGCTAGGAGTTTGAGCAGTAGTTTTGAAATCATTCTAAGGAAAACATACTCATCAAACAAACCAATTAAACGAGGGTTACCCAGATTCACTTAATAAGCAGGCTTAGGAACAAGGGGTGGATGGGTTTGGCAAACATATGGGATTGAGACTTCATAAACAGGGATTCTCATATAACAAATGTCCAGAACAACTAGGAGAATACCGAACAAATTAGTCATGGACATAGAGAAGGAATGTGATAGAATCATGTTGAAAGGAAAGACATGCTGAATAGAATTGAACACAATCAGGATCAATTGAATGCACTAATAACTAACAAAGTCATACTAGTTAAAGGAAGGGGTAAAGGAATTAGGTAAACATGATGGACAAATATCAAAGAACTAAATGAAGTTAGTCATGCTAATTAATCATAAGGCAGAATTTTGACATGCTTAATAACAGCAAACAGAGAAACCAAAAAGAATAACTAATATAGGAACAAGCATGGATGTATAGGCCTAGAACACATAAGGTTGAGTTTCAAAATCTAACTGGAGACATACTAGTTAATGAAGAGAACGCAGAATGTAAAGCGAGAGCAGTTCAATATCTAGCCTTGGCTTACAACCGGCTAGATTAGTGATTATCACAAGTACCAGAGAAAGAAAGGAGAGTTTTAAGTGTAAAAAGTAATTATTTTTGAACTAATGTTCGTTGTCTTGAACTTAAAATAAGAGGGGTTTTATATAGTAACCAAAAACTTAACAAATAAGGTAAGAGATCAATTAAGTAGAAAATCAGGGAAGTCACATGTAAATCAGCAAGATCTTCTCTTGATCAAGGGATAATTAAATCAACGGTAAAGCATGCTAAGTATTTAAGGAAAATAATCAAGTAAGGTTTAGTATAGAGTAGGTAATTAGGGGTAAATGAATTAGAGG
This sequence comes from Nicotiana glauca, assembly GCA_026770625.1. Lineage (NCBI taxonomy): Eukaryota > Viridiplantae > Streptophyta > Magnoliopsida > Solanales > Solanaceae > Nicotiana > Nicotiana glauca. The sequence continues at coordinate 239,820 of MU693104.1, forward strand.
TTTAATTAAGTAAATAAATCAGTAATAATCAACGGAATACAAACAAGTCAAGGAAAAAATAATTAAGGCAGGCAGTTCAATCACATGAAGTAGAGAGGTAAGAATCGAAAGTTTAAGGGAAATTGTTCAAATTAACCAGGAAATAAGGGATTCAGAATAATCAAGGGTTCAGTCAAAGAGAAAGTCATGAAAGAGTCAGCATGTTTAGCATATAAATAAGGCATAACATGAATAGTCAGGATTTCACATAGCTTTAACAAAACACATAGTTGAACGACACTGATTCAAGGAGAAATATACAAGTCTTAACATGAATGGTCAGTAAGAATACAAGAATATAGAATCAGTGAAAGGGTTGAACTAAGAAATTCAATATAAGCATATTAGGACAAGAAAATCACGAGAAATCACAAGAACCCAAAGCAGGAACATAACCAGATGTACAAGTACTTAGAAAACAAATGAAGAATAAAAATAGGGTTTTCAGTACAAGCAAACTAAGGTTTTAGCAGACTTACAAAATCAGTCTAAATATATGAGAAGCAGAAGATTAAACAAAAAATCATCAAACAATTTGTAAAAAGAAATTCTGGAAACCCTAGTTTAGGAAAAGATAAGAATTCCTTGAAAATCATACAATTTTTATAAAGAATCTTAAGGCTGTTGTAAAAATTACATGAAACAAACCCAAATAATCTTAGATCTGTACATATTTAAAAGATTTAGAAAAGAAATTAGGGTTTCGAAGAGAACCATACAGAGATGAAGAAACCTGCTTAGAAAACCATAGATCGTAGTTGTTATACAACGATCTTACTCGGAATCTCACTGGAATGGCCTGAAACAGGCGATGCAAGAAAACTAGCCCTGGCCCCTTGAGAACCCCAGAGATGGCAAGAATAACGTGGGAGAGGCCATTGGAGGCCTGGGAGGTGGCAAGAACCACCGGAGATAGCCATAGATGAGTGACGACGTTTGGAGACTACGGTTAGGTTGAGAGCGTTTGGGAGCAGAGGGGTTTTCATGGTGGCGGATGTAAGAAAATGATTTAGGGTTAGGGATTATTAGGAATAAAAAAAGAAGGTTTGAACAGTGGTCGTTGATCTAAAGGACCAACGGCCACGATCTGATGGGGTTCTGGGTCGGGTAGGTGTTTCTAAGTTTGGGTTGGGTAGTTTGGGATCCGATTTAATAGAATTGGGATTGGGGATTGAAATTGGGTTGATTTAATAGGCTAGGTCCAAATAAAAAAGGGCTATTTGTTAAATACATATTTAATTGCTAAAATAATTTTTAAAATGGTTAATAAATTATAAAAAATAATTTTAATGCATGGAGATGTTTTAAAGAAATTACTTAATATTTTTAAAAAATCAAAAATATATTTCCCAATAAAATACTGTAATAATATATGCCTAGGCTATAATTGCAAACTAATTGCAATTGTATCCTAAAAATATAAACGTGGTATTTGTGCAATAATTGAGACTTAATATGAAGATAAATGATAAAATTAAGCCACGAAAAATTATAAAAACTATTTTATGATGCAATTTAATGATTGTTTTATAAAATAAATGTTGGGAGAAATTAGTTAAAATATTTTTAAAAATGCAGAAATTATATGAAAAACACTAATTGAAGCCTAAGCATAGTTTGAAATACTATGGGAAAAAATTGAGTATCAACAGTAGTACACTTGCACTAGCATACACTATAGCATGCTACTTATACTAGCTCATGAATATGAAACTTGACATCTATTGATAATGTCCATGTATTCTGGTATTATCCGTTTCATGTTGCTATTGAGCATGTGATTATGCCGAGCGGTTATGATTTGTGAGCTTGTGACTATTATCGGGCAGATTAAAATTTTGGCATGTGAGTTGTCCGTGTAGTTGTGATTTTGAGATGTGGGCACGAGGTGCCATGAGTATATGATGGCGGGTTGAGATCTGGGACTTGTGACTATGATATGAGGTATTATGGAGTGATTTCATTATGAAACTGGTGTTATACAGCTTGATTAATTGGTTGTCCTTTGTGTTCCTTATTTAGTTTTAAATGATGTTTTACTGGATACTGACTGTGGTGTACTCATACTATACTTTTGTACATTTTTGTGCAGAGCCAGGTGTTGGAAATATCAAACTCGGGCAGAGTTAGCTTGTTCATCGCAAGAATTTAAGGTAGAGTTGATTGGTCATCGCAGTTCCTTGGAGTCTTTTCCTTATATTGTACTGTCAATTATTATTTAAAAAATATTGTATTTGATCTTTGAGAGCATTCCATGTATTCGGTTAGAGTTCGTGACTCTGTATTACCAGTATTTGGAGGTTGTTATGATTATTGCCGCGTAGGCTTATTTCCGCTTTTATTTCGGTACTTGTATTAAACACTATTGCAAATTATCATTGTTAAAAAAAATTGCTTGAATTGTTATAGTAATTGGCTTACCTAGTCTTAGAGACTAATTGCCACCACGACTCATGTGGTGGGAGTTTAGGTCGTGACATGTATACTCGATGCTCATTAATGACGAGTGCCAGTCTGGAGTTCAAGCTAGTGTGACATCTCTCAATTCTGATTCGGTTGCATTTTTCCAGCGATCATGTCGACATGAGTGCATATGGTATGATAGAAATGGGCTGAGTTGTTGATATCCAATTTTTTCTCATATATCTTTTATACTCAAAATACTTTCAAAATAGCATATGTATGCATATATGATCATCCCAAAAGATTTTGGCATTTTAAAAGGATTTTTAAACTAATTTATGGCTTATTTTTACACCATAAATCCCAATAATTATTCCTAAAACTTGCCATTTTGGAGAATAGTTTATTTTATTCTCACATCTACATCAAAACATAATTTACAAGATTTTTGTATAATTTTACAAGTCCATTTGGTATTTTAAAACTAAGTTGCATGAAATTGCAATTTTAGCCCACTTTCAGATTTAATAGCAATTTTAATTACAAAATCAATCCCAATATTTTTAATTTAATACTTACATATTATTTTCTAACTCAGTGCTTTTAATTTGATTTTTAAATATCTTTTACTATTTTTATAAAATCAAAAGGGAAAAACTGGCTATTTCAATTATGGCCTCAATTACTTTCAATTATAACCTATTTGGGCATCTCAATTTTGACCCCAAATCCAGCCCAAATCGACGACACAATTCCATTTTAACCCGGCCCTTTACCTATTTAATTAAACCCGTCCATTTCATCTTTTAATCCTGGTCGTTGCTCATTTTGATCAACAGTCCACAACCACTCTTTCCTTTTTAATTTCAAATCACCCTAACCCTATCTCTCATTTCACTTCGACCGCTGCCCTCAAACTCCCCTTCTCTCAAATTCTCTCTAATACTCAAAACCCTAGCCGCCTCTGTCGTCTCCTCCTACCAAATCCCACCGGAGTCCATGGCTTTTCAGGCCATGGACAGCTTGTGCTCACTTCCCTTCACCCCAAATCACGACTATTCAAAGCTTTCGAGGTTCAACCTCAACGAGGCCTGTTCAGATCCTCCGCCGATTTGTGTTCCTATGGCTTCTCCGGCTCCGTTCCGACGTGTTTGAGCCTCAAGAGCCTAGATATGGTCCAGACCTGTTCCAGGCCAGATCCTTTCCAAGCCTTCTCGTTTCTAGGGTTTCTAAGAAACCCTGAAAGCTGTTCGAGGTTCTTTCTCTCTTTATTTTCTTAGATCTGTGATAGATCTGTGGTGTACTCAAGGTTTCAAATCTTTTTCCCAAATTTCTCTTTTTAATAATTAGTCAGTTTCAATTTAGGGTTTCCAAAACTTTTAAAATGATTTCTATTTCTTCTTCTTCTTCTTCTTTCTTTATGTGAATCTGCCTGTATAGGCTTTGTTCTTATGTGTTTTCGCTTGTGCATATTTTCTCTTATGTTCTTATGTTTTGCCGTTATTATGCATGTTCTTCTACTTGTGCTCTGTTATCTCTTCTACTGTTTCTACAGCATGCTTTCACATGTCTAGCTTATGTGTTCCTTTACCATTTTCTTACTGAGCTTTTGTCTGCCTTTACTAGACTTTTGTTTGAACTCTAAACCCGTTTCGCCTACTGTTTCTTAAGTTCCATGTCGCCTCTATTCTCTCTTGAACTTGCTTGAGTTCGGAGCTTTTATTGAACATGCTTTGTTTTTACTCTATTGCTTCAAACTTGCCATTATATCTATGTGCTTTCTCATGAGACTCTCTGAGTCTGTTCGATGGCTTGCCCTCTCCTTTCTGTACCCTACTCGAATTTGAAACCCTAGACTAAACTGGAATCTTTCACTTATAATTTTGAGACTGTCTATGCCAACCTTTTCTTTCTTGCTTGACGCTTGTGTGCTTATATATGAGGGTTTTTTTTCAAAAGGGTTCTGCCAACTTGTAATCTCCTTTAATAAGGCTCCATTGATTGGTTATTGATTTTCCAATTGAACTTTCCCTCACCCTTTTTCTGACTAAGTTCATTCGAACAAAGCTTTTTACTGGCTGTTTGATTGACCTACTTGCCTTATTTCTCAGAAACTATGTACCATAGGATTCTTTCCTTAAATAATCCCTATGTATTTACCTGTGTTATGGTACTTTGGAAAGGTTTTTTGAATTATTCATCTTTCCTTAATTGTCTCATGCCCGTTTGAAATCAAACCCCTTAACCTTAGGGAGACTTTCTGTTATTGATTGTAAACTATTTTCTTGCCTTTTTTGCTTACTCATTTTCTGCACTATAAAAACAAGACACTACACACAACTCACTACACACACACACATGGGAAAACCTCAAAAACACTTCAGAATTCAATTGAACACTATATAATTACAATACTTTCTCTACTACTACTTTCTCTACTTCTAATACTGAGCAGTCTGCTCCTCTTCTCTTCTACTGTCTGAAACATTCGCGAGTTCTCTCGAACTCTCAAGTATTTGCTGAAGAACCTGAGTTTGCTCTTGCTGATTTCTGGCTGTTACTTGCTTCTATTATTCTGCTGTTCTAAAGCTTGCAACTGGTATGTCCTCCTAATTAAATAATACCCTCCAAACTATGTGTTTACTTCTCCTTTTCTGTTATGCATTCTTCACTATGTGTTCATCCTAGTCTGTCATGCTCTATTTCATCATGCTTCTGCATCTTTGGGTCTGTTTGTGCTTTCTTGCATTCCTCATGTTTTCTGTAAATGCTTTCTTATGTGATTTCCTGTCCCTTTGACCCCCTTCTTATGTGTGAGTGCAATTCTGAGTCATGTTGGCATTCTATAATTGCCACTCATGACTTAGAATCAGGTTCCCTTGAACCTCTACTCAAATCAATTCCCATTCCCTTTACCCCTTATGTGCTAAGCCTTAACTCAGGACTGATGGTGCCCTAATCACCATCCTGACCCAGGTTTGACTTCTAAAAGTCTACTCTTTATTTGTTGGCCAAGTAGATGGTCAGGGGTGTGCCAGTCTCTTCCCATGGTTGGTTATGACCACCCTCTGCTATGGCTCCCTAATCCCTCTCTCACTTTGCACTTATTCCTAGTTCTAAGTTCTGCCCCCTTTTGGTAAGCCATGCTTTGGGACCCTGGAGCTCCTTCTGAACTTGGATGCCTGAGGGCTGGCAATTCCACACTGCACTATTCTGTTCTAATTTTTATCCAGAGTGTAAGCACTGCCTGGAGTGCTTGAGGATCCTTGGAACTTTGAAACACTTTTGGCGAGAGAAGACCTTGGAAATCTGGAATCCGGATTTGGTGAAACATATGTCATTGGATATTAAGATTGAATTAGGCTGCTTGAATCTAGCTGTAGGCTGTGATGTATTTTTAATCATTTTCTTTCTTCTGGTTCTGTTATATTTTTTGTATAAAAGAACTCGGGGATAGTAAAAAGGGTGTGGGAGGGGTTTACTTTTTGCATCAATAAAAGGATAAATATCATGCATATAGGTTTAATGTTGTAATTCAGTCACTTAGATACCATGCCTATAGGTTTAATGTTGTAATTCAATCGACTAGACACCATGTCTATAGGATTTAATTCATAATACGCATAATCCAGTCATCTAGAAAATCTGCCTATAGGGTTTAATGCTTTATCATCTTGCAAATCATTAGAAACCCTGCCTATAGGACTTAATATTCATGTAAGAAGTTGCATATAGAAACCATGTCTATAGGAATGCATACGCGTTAGGCAAAACTATAGGATAATCAAATCTGCCGTCTGTTTACCAATTCTGTAATAAGTTCTAAAACCACGTCTGTCTATAGAGGGTCGTCCCAAAATCTGTTTAAGTAACAACAACCTGTTAACTGGCATTAACGTTCAATATAACATTTTTTTTAAAATGAAAAACTCCTATAAATCCGTAATGCTTTTAAAAATTTTGCAAATCCGTCCGAGATAATCCCTTTAAATCTTCTGCCCAAATTTTATTCATCTTTTGAAGCTATGTTTCAGAACAGTCTTTTAACTCACTCTTTATGTATTTTCACTTTTGAATACTCTTCTTCTACTATATTTTCACTCAAACAAATCCGCTGATTTTAAAGTCATTTCTGAACTTCTGTAATCTTTTCAACTCCCTATTTTAACTCTTCTGCATTAGGCTCTTGTCTGGAATCAACACTTTTTTTCTGAATAACTCGATTAAAATACTTCAATCTCTGACAATTGGATCCAAGTTGCCTAATGCAGACTTTTTATCTGATTCTATGTGTTAAACTATTCCGTCAGTCGCTTAAGTTTTAATTTAAAGACTAAAATAGTATGTGCAAGGCATGCTAAACTATATGCTATATGACTTACGAGGTTTTATGTGAGCCTTGCATGTTTGTTTGTCAATCCCCTTACTTGCTATTTGTTTTAGTTGTCGAAATTAGTATTTTGTCCTTTAACCCCCATATATGCCTTACTCCTTTTCTTCCCTTTTAGGGTTAGAAGTCCTAATACCCCAGGACTGATGGGTTGGGACGGGTACTAGCATGCAATAAGTAAACGAGACTAATTGCATTTAAATACCTTAACGGGGTGGGAAGAGTAGAATATGGATATGATGACCGGTGCGCTAATATCTCGTGCGACCCCTCTTTTGAGGAATAATTGCTGGGTATTGCATTGACGTGATCCATATTTTGTATAAACCTAGGACCCCCTTTCTTTTCCTTTTATTTGCAGTGTCTTCTTTAATTCTGTTCTTCAAATTAATTCCTTTTTTTTTCTAAAAAACTATCTCTTTCTGTCTTCTTTTCAAAACTTGAAACTTATTCATGATTTTTATGTGCAAAGCTTTACTTATTTTCTTTCACTTCCTTTTAAAGTCACAATTAAAGCATGGCCGGGAACCACACTAGTGGATCTTGAGGGGTGCCTAACACCTTCCCCTCAAGATAATCTCAAGCCCTTACCCGAACTCTGGTTTTTCTTTCAAAATCGCTTCTTCTCTTTAAAGTGTCCTAATGCACTATAATCATTAGGTGGCGACTCTTCAAATTCTATAACCCGATTCCTCAAAAGGGAATAAGAGTTGTTTTGTCCATAATGTCGTAAACCCGATTTCTTTCTTTTAAGGAAGGGGGGAAAAATGGGGGTGTCGACAGCATGGCGACTCTGCCGGGGATTTCTTTAGGTTTTTACCATTACATGCTTTTGTGACTTTATTGCTTCCGTAATTGCC
>MU693105.1:4390-17238 GCA_026770625.1 Nicotiana glauca
TAAGGTCTTCCATGAGAAATCTCCATATTTCTCTAGAACCTTCCTACAAGTGCATAAATATCTAGAGCTTCCCAAGGAAATTCTCCATAGTTCTAGAATATTCTACCAAGATTTAGTCCCAAACTTATGTAACCCTTCCATGTGGCAAAAATATGTGCCAAGTGGCACCTATGTGGCGTGATGACATGGCGGATCATCACATTAGGCTCACCTTTGGGCCCAAGTGGAAGAGTCTCTTTCGAATGAGACTTGGGTCATTCCTTTCTCATTAGGCTACTGGCTCATTCGTTTGGGCCTAGCCCCCTTGGGTTAAAATAATCGATTCATCCCCATGTAGACCTTTAGTTAATTTAAATAGAACCTTTAACTATATTTAGTGGTAATTAATTAAGCCCATTAATAATCGAGGTGTGTCATATTAGATAAAATAAGTAGTTTATGGCCCTCCGAGCTTTTAGTAAACACCCTTTAACAATGGAATTGAGGTGCGCCCCGCCAAACAAAACCTCAAATGCGTGGCCCTCATTTGATTGTTTCTTCTAAAATACTCAGAACTCGAGACCTTTCATTTAGAAAATTTCATGGCCCTCACAAAACTAAAACACGTAGTTGCTTTAGGCGCGTACTTTGATAATATTACTTTTCTAAACCCAGGTGTGCATTTCATGTGACCCAAATTCAAATCCTTATAATGTTGAATAAAATGTGTTTCGGATGGGTGCATTTCATGTGACGTGATCCAAAGATATATTTTAGACGACGTTAAATCTTCTTTAAAAAATGAATAAAAGCAGTTAAAAGTTAAAATGCACATAGGTTCAAAATGTTGTTAAAATCAGATAATTATGCCAATAATAGCAGTTGAGCAACCGTGCTAGAACCACGGAATTCGGCAGTGCCTAACACCTTCTCCCGGATTAACAGAATTTCTTACCCGGATTTCTGGTTCGCGGACTGTAATACAGAGTTAACCCTTTCCTCGATTCGGAATTTGCAACCGGTGACTTGGGACACCATAAATCTTCCAAGTGGTGACTCTGAATCTTTAAATAATAAATTCCATTTCGATTTTTCTTTAATTGGAAAAACTCCCTTTAATATACCCTTTCCGGGGGTGTAGAAAAAAAGGAGGCGTGACACCACCGTTGCCGATAGTTTTATATTATTAAACCATCAATTGCATCGTTCTTTTGCTAGGAGACCGGACAACACTGAAATAAAGAAATATATATATATATATATATATATATATATATATATATATATATCATAATTGTATTTAAATTCTATCAGATATATCAATACGTAAGACGTAATTGTATCCTACTTGTATCACAATTGTATATAACTTGTAGGCCGTACATTAATATCCAAATAATACCTGATACAATACTAATCAAATTAATATATAATTATGATATATTTGTGATACAAACTGTGAAATTCGTCATGATCTCACAACTGCTCATAATTCAAATATAAATTTTATACAACTTTGAAAGAATTCTTATACAATTCTGATACAACTTAAAACTGACTCTAAACTTAAACCGATACAATATCGTATTATAGCTGTATTAGTATTGAATCATGTATTGTTTTAGGTACAGATTGTGATACAAATGTGATACAATTCTAAATTATGATACAACTTTGATCTTCATATTTTTCAAATTTCAATTTAAAACATCCACCTAGAACCAACTCTAAACTTAAATTATAATACAATATAGTATTTTAATAGTATTAGTATTGTATCATAATTGTCTTAAGTATTGATATATCAAATACAACTCAGATACAATTGTGATACATTTATCATACAATCGTAATACAATTCCGAAACTTCATCTTCCTCGAGTTTCAATATGAAATTCAACCTAAAACCAACTTTATTATGGAGTGAAGCTTACCCACAACTTGATTGTAGAGCAAATCTCCAATTTTTTCTGTATTGTATAAATAAGAAAGAGATTTTGGACGATTAAAGAGAGAAATCATATCAACAGCTTTGAAAGAGGAAAGAATCTGCAATTTTTGGGGGATAACAGTGGAAGATGAGTGAGTAAGTGAGATTTTTGGGTTAGAAAGATTATGGGTATCAATGGGTTTCTTACGGTGTACAAAAAGAGGTGATGATTTTGGGATTTGGTGGGTTTCTTAGGTTGATGATTTCGGTAACTACAAAGAGAGGTAATGATTTTGGGTAAGTACATAGACAGATATAGTTTTCCTTGAAAAAAGGAAGAATATCTTAAATGTAGGGGGTTATGTGTAACTGATACCCAATATTTAAGGTATGTTTCATCTCCTCTTTTTTATGATTTTGTATAAAACTAGTAAATATAAATATATAAAGTAATAAATAAAGAACCTAAAAAGGTAATAAATAAGTTTTTATTATAATATAACTAGGTAAAAATTCCATGGAAAATATCCGAGAATTATTTCACAACAACAAAAGAGAAAAGTTAGAAAAAGGAGTGTGAAATGGACAAAGAAACGGGTAAAAGAAAAGGGAAAATTTCTCAAAAAGAATCCAACCGTTGAATTATCACAATTTCCCCCAAAAGCGTTGTCACTACGTTGATTATTTTTTCGTGTCGAACCTAGCTAGTTGTATTCCGGAATCACATTTTGAACACCTGATTTTACTTAAAAATACAGACGGATCTAGCTTATAAGGTACATGTTCACGTGAACCCAATAATTTTATGTAAATTTTGTGTATCTACTAAGAAATACAAAAAATTCAATAAATATTTGATTGCAAATTTAATTATTATTTTATATTATCTTAAATTTGATGTAAGAACTCATAAAATTCAAATCCTGAATTTGCATCCGTGGAATCCAAAAGGGAAAAAACGAAAAGATCAGAAGAAAATCTTTTAACAATAATAAAAGGTTGGTGCAGTACATGCGTCAATAAATTGTTTAAACCCATGATCAAATTGGCCCCAATTGTTAGGGAAGGGCCACCACTCATAACTGACCAGACATGCTTTTAAAAAACCATTAAACTTTGATTTTAAATCATTTAGGCATGCACGTATCCTTCACGTTTGACCATCTGGTTTTGACCAGTGAAATGCTGCAATTTTCTAATCGTCCAATTTGTTAGTTCCATCAAACTGTTTTTAGGTCTAAGCAATTAAAGCGTAAAATTCCAATGACCAATTTAATTACAAATTTTACTCAAAAATTCTTTTAACTTATAGGATTTTTTGCTTGCAAGTGTTACATTTACATTGCTTCACAATATTTTCAAATGCAATTTTAGTACTCCCTCAGTTTTAATTTATGTAAACTCATTTGACTGGGCACGGAGTTTAAGAAAAAAAAAAGACTTTTGAACTTGTGGTATAAAATGAAGCACATATATTTTGTGTGGCTATAAATCATTGCATAAAGGTAAATTGTTTCCAAATAGGGAAATATGTCATTCTTTTTGACAAGGACTAAAAAGGAAATATATTCACATAAATTAAAACGAAGGGAGTATAAGATATAAACATTTTAAGGAAATATACAGCATTCTTGCTTAAGCATGGTGGTAAGGGAAACAATCACTTATGTCTGTTTATAAGTAGCGTATTACAAAAATTTGTCAATTTATAAAATATTAATAATATTAGCTAAATATTATTAATATTAGCCAATTAGCTATTTGTAGCAAAAAAAAAATCACTTTTTTGCTTTTTCTTTTTTGAGTGGGTGTTATAAAATATATTGGGTACATCTAAAGTAGCTTGAATCTCAGTTTTGGGATGATTTGGTAAAGTTTTGAGATGGTTTGAATTGAAAATTCGAAGTAAAAACTGAACATGAAAAAAATGATATGTGTATTATTTGTGTATCACATATGTATCATATGTGTATCAATTGTGCATCACATGCATATCCATATATACCTGTGTGTGAGATATATGCGTGATACATGTTTGATACATGTGTCGCAGAAGACTTTTTTGAACTCGATTTAATTACGAATTTTGATATAAAATCAGTCCAAATCACCTTATATATATATTTGTATTTTATCACCTTATTTGCTACCTCATCAATGAAATTTCCTTTCCGTCTTGCATCTAATGTTGCTAACCACGCTTAAAATATGAAAAGTAATTTTTGCATGTGATTCTTTGAAAGAAAGAACCTTATTTATTTGATTTTTTAATTTTTATATGTATTTGGCTAGTTTTGGTGAGTCAATGACTAATGACTAGATGTTGGTAAATTGAGACTTATTTGGAACATTTGTGTAAGTTTCCTATTGGTAAACGGTAGGCTTTAACCGGATTTTCCCTTCCGATAATTTGAAAAATAACCCTACAAAGATCTTTTATGTTTTGTTCTTAAATTTTGATGATACATCTATTTTTGTAACATATCGTATTATCTATTTATCTTGAGGATATTATGGTTCTTTAAATTTACAAATATTATTTTTGTCCAGTTTTATTCGTAAAATGCTAAATTTGAATTTATACGTGATTTCTAGATAAGTGCACTAATTTGATCCAAAAATGATAAGATAATTGAAGAATAATATGATACTTAGCCTCATAATGTAGATAAAATAGCATAAATAACGATTCCGGGAATATGATTTCCGGGCACAGCAATGATGAGATCAAAAGTAAGAAATTAAATGATATTAAGCTTTGTATAGAATGTAGTATAAGTTTCTTAGAAAATTCGTGTCCTTTACAATGATAATTGGGCTCACTATTTATAGGTGTGTCTAGAGAAGGAGGTCCTATGATCGTGTTCTCCTTTAATGTCAATTATGAAGGTCATTGACGAAGGTTAACGGTAAACATAATGCTAGATCCTCCATAACGGGCCGTCGTCCTTAATGTTGCAGATTATTCCTTATTAGCTACTACCCCGCACAAAGCATTTAATATATCTTTACATGAGCGTTATTTTTTCCGGTGACAAGTGAAGTAGCTGTATTCGGCCATCCCCATCTTGGGTTCCACGTGTCTTTCCATTGAATGACCACGTGTAATTACATATTTTACCCTATACAGTTTTTCCTCCAAGTTTAGGTTTTGAAGTTTTACCTCCAAAAACTCCAGATAAAAGAATTACTACAAATCACAAACAAGAGTCTATAAATGACAAAATAAAATACGATAAAGGAAAAATGGCTAAGGGACCCCGATCACAATTGTTATTAAGCTCCGGGCCATTAAACATATAACATTTTCATTAATTTTATATGATCCATTTGGAAGATCTTTCAATTTAACCGAAGGTGTTCAATGTTTATGCCTACTCTAAAATCCGAGTAATAATTAAATTTATATTGAGATTTTAAAGATACATGATTTAGTCCAATACCAATTGATAAACAAGGAATTAAATATATAAATTGAAGAATAAAGTAAGTCAAACCAGTGTGCAAGCCAAGTCTTGACCTCGAGCTATGACAGTCTCGAGGTGGGTTAGTAAGAACAATAATTTATAAGGCAACTCTGATGAATAGTAAGCAAGAAAGGGATGAATATATATTCCTTTGTAAATAAATAATGCGTTACAAATAAATGGGATCCCTTTTATATAATAGAGGGGGAGGGTCATAAATAAGGTACACTTCTAATTATAGTACGGATTCTTATTGGACAATTGTCTAACAGCCAAGGACAAATCAATTTCGGAATTTACACCGTGATCTTCGGGCTGTTGCGGGAAGCTCTCACTTTCTGTTACTAAACCATAATGGTATTATCTCGAGGTTGGTCATACACGTCCTTGGTTTTTATCGAGCACTTTGATCCTCAAGTTCTGTACTCTGCCATCGGGCTCGAGCTAGGTTCGTTTTGAACTTATTCTCGAAGCAACTCCCCGAGCCTACGAAATCGAGCATACCTGATTCCGAATGTTACAGATAGTCCCGGCGTTTCTTAGAGTGAAATGATAAGAAACAATTTGATCCTCGATTCCTCGATATCTCGATCATGATGTCAATCCCATGATGTCAGCGACAGAAGTGACTGAAGGGTCACGTCCGCTTGGTTCCCAAGGCCATTAATTAACGGTGGATGACGGTTGGCCACTAGTTTCCTCAAACCGCTGAAATGGACACTATAAATAGATCACGTCTCAATCTTTACTCCCAAAATCTTTACAAGCTTCTCAATTTTATATAAGTTTAACTTTTTTCCTTTGTGTGAAGGCCATGACACTTCATCGAGAAGCGTTTTCTAAATACCGAGCCAAGCTTACCCGAAGTGAGGCCGAACTCAAGAAGCTCGTGGAGGAGAGAGACGTTCTCAAACTCCTCTATGTTCAAAAAGAGGAGGAGATAAGGGACCTCCAAGGCAAACTGACGAGGGCTCATCGAGAACAGAGTAAGCTCATCGAACAGGTAATTTAACTTTTCGGGAATTTGTTACGTATTCATTTGACTTAGCGATTTACTTTTCGACTTTGCAGGCCCAGCAGAAGGGCGAATTGGTAGAGCAGCTTCGATAGGAGGTCAGGACGAAAGAGGCTGATACCTTAGGGTGGAAATAACATATTGACCGCGTTGCCTCGGAGAAAGCGCGCTTCCGGCCCAGCTAACTTCGGTCGAATGCCAACTTCAAAGTGTGAAGGGGAAAACTTTGCCCAGATCCGAAGGATTGAGGAGCTCGAGACTAAGTTGGCTGCCGAGCTTGCAAAGGCTAAATCTGAGACGGAGGCGTTTATGGCCTCTTACCAAGCTGACGCCGAGGCTGCCAACATTCAGGCATAAGAGACCTCTATTGCTGCTGAAGTCAAATTGTCATGTGATGTCAATCCTGCCAGGCAACAATCCCGGAGAGAGACTCTCGAGGAAGTGCATGCTTGTGGCTTTGACCTTTCAGCCGATATCGAGAATGCCAAAGCTTTGGAGGAAGAGGGTGCAGGTTTACTCTCCGATGATGAAGAATCTGCTAGTGGATCCGAGAGCGGAGGAGATGAGGATGAGGACCCCAAGGAAGTGTCTCCCAAAGATGCGGCTTCCAAAGTGGACTAGGCCCTTAGGATTTTATTTTTTGTGTAAAGCCCCTCGCGGGCATTGTAAATACCTTATATATATAAAAAATTCATTTCTTTTCACTCCATCTTTGATTTTGGTAAAGTCTGTTTTGTTTTTGTCTTGCGGATTTTTTTTTGATGTTATAACTTTAATAATCGAGTGAGCGCTAGCTCGAAATCGAAGTAAAACAAACCCCTAGGTTTTTTAGTAAACAATGGGAAAGTTTTGAACTTAATAGAATACCTCTTAAGGTTTTATGATGAATCCTCTAGCTATGTTCAAGTTGATTTTATTCGAGCTCGTAATAGTGGGACCCTTAGGTTCGAGTTGAGTGAGAACAAGGGTCTCAAACTATAAATGTTTTGGCCCTTAGGTTCTTTTAGGTTGGGCCGGTATGGCCTTTGAAAGATGGATATTATTTCTCCCTTTTCAGCTTAAAAGACTTAGTAAAAATTTCTTTATGCCTTAGCATGTATTTTTTACCCATTGGATTTTTTGAGGATCCGATGCCGATTGAGACCTCTTTGATTTTTATGCCTTAGCACGTTTGTGTTAAGACAATTTGATACCTCTTAAGGTTTTTCGAGGGCTGATTTTATCAAAGCCCTTTTTAAATTGTTTTGCCGGTGATAGCCTTTTAACCGGTTTTTCAAATTATTTTAAGGCCTATTGTTTATTGCGGGATTTGGACGTCTCCGAGCCGCGTTAGCTCAGCCGTAGCCTTCAATATGGCGGTGGACTTCGGATATCCCTCTTAGACTTATTCCCCGATAACATTTTGAACTTGTTCGAAATGTCATACAATGGCCTTCGCCTATATTTCGAGGGGTGCCTCTTTAAGGTCTTATGAATCCGAGTTTTGATAACTCGAATGTGTTGACTGTCGATGAAAGTCCCCGAGTGTTCGAGGTGTATTTGCGTTTGGCCTTTGAGCCATTTCTCATAAAATCACAAGAATGAAGCTCGTATAGTAGTAGCAAATTTCTTTGAGACACAAAGCGTTTGATATAGAAAGAATGCCTCTTTGAATAATTCATACATGCGTACATGTTTTGCCATCGGGGCTCGACTATTCTATATGGACACTGTTCATCTGACTGTTTGGCCCACTATAAGGTTTTCCTATCGAGACCCTTTGACAAGAAGTATTTTCCTCGAACATATAACCTCCAAGGGTGATGCCCCTAGTATTCGAGATTGATTGAAAAGTGTAATGACCCGATCGGTCGTTCCAAGAGTTTTAGCCCTGTTTCCCCATTTCTACTTCATTTTGTGTGGTTTGGCTCGTTTATGTTGTGTTAGGGTGATTGGCTCAGGTTTGGAATGATTTTAGAGATAAATGAGACACTTAGTCTCTTAAGTTGATTATAAAGTTGGGAAAAGTCAACCGAAAGTTGACTTGTGAGTAAATGATCTCGGAACTTGTTTTATACGGTTTGTATGGCTTTGTGAGGTGATTTGGGACTTAGGAGCATGATCGAAATGTATTTTTAGGTCCGGGATAGATTTAGGCTTGAATTGGCAAAATTAGAATTTTGGCATTTTCCGGTTAGTAGTGGAAATCTTGATATAGGGGTCAGAATGGAATTATGATAATTGGAGTAGGTCCGATGTGTTATTTGGGACATGTGTAAAAATTTTAGGTCATTCAGACAAGGATTGATAGACTTTTTCATCGAAAGCGAATTTGAAAGTTTTGAAATTCTTAGGCTTGAATCCGAGGGTGATTTGATGTTTAATGTTGTTTTGAGAGTTTCGAAGGTTAGAATAAGTTTCAATGATATTATGGGATATGTTATCATATTTTGTTGAGGCCCCAACGGCCTCGGGTGAGTTTTGGGTGGTTAGCGAATCAAATTCTTGTTTTGGGAAGTTGCAAATTTTCTGGTTTTTGTTGCAGAAGAATTTGTCCTTTGCATTCGCGAAGATAGTCCCGCGTTCGCAAAGAAGAGCTGGGTCTAGAGGAAAAAATGTTCATCACATTCGCGATTCTGGGGCCGTGTTCGCGTAGGTGTGGATTTGAGTGAATCGCGAACGCGTGAGAGGAGTCGCGTTCACATAGGGAAAAACGGAGTAGCTGGGACCGCAAGAGTTTTGTGCATCGCGTTCGTGTAGGTAAGGTCACGTTCGCATAGGCTTGAGCAGCTAAGGCTTCACGTTTTCGCGAAAGAGGAATAATTGGTCTGTGATTTTTGTGTTTCATAACACGAGGTTTGGACCGCGTTCGCGAAGAAGGAAATTACACCTGAGCAGAATTATACCAATTTTGATGCTTTTTGAGAGGGATGAAGAGGGAAGGGAAACACTTGGAGGTATGATTCTTGAACTCAATACTCGATTCTATGGTGATTTTTAACTGATTAGACATAAAATTAGTGGGATTTAAAGCCTAAAATTGGGAAATTAGGACTTGAAATTGGAGAGTGTAAATTGGGGATTTGAGGGGCCATTAGAGGTCCGAATTTGATATTTTTAGTATGTATGGACTCGTGGAAGGATAATAATTATATTAATGTGTTTTTATCGTATTTCGGGACGTGGGCCCTCGGATCGGGTTTGACCAATTTCGGAATTTTTTATGTAATTTTATTTTTTTCGCGTGGCTTTGTTCCCTTAGCATATATTGATGTTATGGTTCTGAGTTTGGTTAGAGATGGAGCATTTGGTGGCTGAATCAAGAAGCAAGGGCATCGCATGGCTTGGCTTGAGGTAAGTAACGCTTCCAAACTTGGTTCTGAGGGTTTGAAACTCCGAACTTTGTGTTCTCTGATTACTATTTGTCACACCTCCTTTTTACTACCCCGAAAGATATAAGAGAGTTTTTTCAATTAAAGTGATATTATTCGAAATGTGATTAATTAATTTATCAGAGTCGCCACTTGGGATAGTTTATTTGGTATCCCAAGTCACTGGTTTATTTTAAATCCCAAATCTAGGAAGTTTTTATTTTTATTTTTTAAAGTCTGTGAACCAGAAATTCTAGATAAGGAATTCTGTTAACCCGAGAGAAGGTGTTAGGTATTCTCAGGTTTCGTGGTTCCAGCACGGCCGCTTAGTGATTTATAACTTGGCTTAAATTATTTAACTACTCGTTTTATGACCTATGTGCATTTATCTTTTTACCGCTTTTAATAACTTGAGTTATCCGTAACTAAAGAATTGAGTTACGCGTATGTATACTCTTTTCCTTTGGCGCGTTAAAAATTATTTCACGCGAACGTGTCCACAATTAATAACGCTTTGTTTATTTTTTAAGAAAAGTTTGGTTGAAGTTGCGCGAACGCATCCCTCGAGTTACTCTTAGAACTAAATTCGCAATTATGTTATGCGAACGTATATATAATTATAACACTAACCTAAACCTAAAGCAAAAAATGATATTTTAGGGTTATTTCAATACTAGGTTAATATTCACATGACGACAATAGTTTATTTAATGGAAATATGGCACACCTCAATTCTTTCCTAGAAGGGTTAACCCTTGACTTAATTTTAAGAGGGCCATGAGTTAAAGGATTTTGATTGACATGGCACGCCTCACTTATTATTTTTTTAAGAGGAAGTTATACCTAAATAGAAAGGCTAAGTCTAAATTGATCTATTAGGAAGGGATTTCGTCTTGGGATTAATCATTGGGCTTAATGGGGAAGGTCCAACTTTGCTAGAAGCTGAATCTGGGCTAGAGCTTTGGCCCAAGTGAAACGGGGAAGCCTCATGCAGGCTTTAGCTTGTTTCTGAAATTTGGTTTGGGCAAAAAACAGGCGCATATTGGACCTAAAAAAATGGACAGGCCCAGTCGCAAGACCAAGGAGAAAATGAGTTCCCAAAGGTCCAGATTTTAACAAAGAGTTCCGATTTGGGCCATCAGCAGGCCTAAGTGCTTTACAAATCAAATTACAAAATTTTAAAGCATACCAGAATTAACACATCTTCTAACATCAACATAGTCTACACAAAAATATCTAACATTGGAGGTCTTAACTCATTAAGCATGTATTTAATTAGGAAAAAAAAAATCAGCTTTGAGTCTAAAACCCTTTAAACCACTTCTTGAACAAAATGAACAGGCCTTTGAAATTGCTGGAATCAAACAGCTGAACTAAAACTCAGTAGCCAAACGTTCCCCTTTTTGTTTTAAACATAGCATGCTAATAGGCATTTAAAACAAAGCTAAATGAACTACTAAGGCAACATTAACTAGTATATAATTTTATAAAGTCCAGCCCCATTTATTACAAATCCCGATATTAAATAAGGTACAAAATATAAATTACATTAATGTCTTAAACTAAATTACAACAAAAATGAAAAGGGGGATATTTCTAAACTGCTACTACTCTAGCTTTGGACGAGCCAATATTTCTCACGAGTTTGACCATGTGAAAGGGTCAGATTCACAAGACGTCTTTCGATGTAAAGACCTACAATGTTACCAGGTTAATCCTAATACAAAAAATGAGTAAAGAAAAAATGGTGTTGTCAATAAGTCTAACCATATTTAAGGTCAGATTTATAGACATACCAAGATTTCCAAACTATGATTTACTTCATGGCTCTCATTTCAATAAAGGAGAAAAGAAGGGAAGGGGAGATAACTTAAACATATACTAAAGAAGTCAAGACTATGATGCACTATTAAGGGATGAATCTGACCATTTAAAGGGTCAGATTCATTTTCCTTTTGTGTTGCTATAAGTGAGAAATTTTGAACATAGATTTCATAGGTATATATATACTGATTCAACAATCAAACATGTTGAGATAACTTAAACATATACTAAAGAAATCAGAATCAGCATTATCCAAACAGAGTATTCAACTAGAGAGCATCTTTCAACAGTGTCATTTTTTAGAATGATGATTGCTAAATATCCATGTATTAAGTCAACTTATTCATACCATATTACTTCAAGTTTTAAGCTCACATGATAATAAATAGCTGGGATACACAACAATGCAACTAGAAACTACATGAAAAGGACAAACAAAACTTGTAGTTTTTAATCTCATATAATTTTAACAAACTCATTATATGAAGAAAAGTAGAGTTCAATACCTTGAACAAACAACAACAAAACCAGCAAGTGCTAAGACAGGAAAGTACTGGTTGAAAAAACTTGAAAGAAGAATGGAGCAGCAGCAGAAATTAAGCAGCCCAGCAACCAGATGAATCCTGAAGTTTCAAAACCAAATCCAAACACTTGAAAACCAGGAAATCCCACAGTAAAATAACCTAGAATACTCTTTATTTCAAACCATGTTTTAACTTGCGAAAAATCAGGGAATGAGAGTTTTTAAGAAAAAAGTTTTTTCAAGATTTTTTGGAGTCAGAACTTTTCAGAAAGAAAACAGAGCTTTTTGTGCATAGAAATAAGGTTCAAAATCTCATGTGTGAATAAGTATTGTCCCCTTTTATAGAGTGTGCAAAAAATAGCATCAAAAGGGAATATTCTGACCTAAATTCCTAAAATTCAGAATAGTACAATAATTTTTTGATAGCTGTATGTCCTTTTTCTCTTATCCAATATCAACATTGGCTAAGGATAGAGACTGCTGTCCTAAGTTCTAGAATTTTCTAATTTTAACCTAAGAAAAAATTCAATTTTACCCTTTAAATTACTTCCTATTTCATCTTTGACCTATATTTTAACTTCAATTCAGTTCCAACCAATTTTCTAGGGTACTACATCTTATTTTCTAAATTATACTAAAATTGAGGTTTCAATTTTAGAGGTTTAAAACTGAAAGAGAAAATCTAGCCAACTAATCATAACAACTAATATAATGCAGGATGCTTAAAGAAAAACCTAAATTATCCTAATTATCTTCAACT
>MU693107.1:819-17962 GCA_026770625.1 Nicotiana glauca
CGAAATGAGAATTCTCTTCCCAAATCAACTCCGAATTTCCCGAAATCAAATTCTGACCACGCGTACAAGTCATAATACCTGAAATGAAGCTGTTCATGGCCTCCGACTGCTGAACGGAGCGCCAGTACTCAAAATGACCGATCGGGTCGTTACAAGGGTATTTCAAAATGTCAAGGTAATAAGAATATTAAATGGTAAATCTTTTTCACATCTTCTTTATTTGTAAATATTTAGAATGAAGTCTTTTTATTATTTTTCTCTTTACGAAAGTAAGGATATATAGACCAACACTTGAATATACATATATTAAATTCCTAAAATTATGAAAAGAGATTTTTTTTGGAGGATTTCATTAATAATAAGGAACGAAGATATATAAGCTGATGTTGCTAACCTAAAAAACAATTAAAAATCTTAAAAAATAATAAAAATGTGAGGATCAAAATTATGTGCGTGCAATTAGTCCTTTTTGACTTGATATGAGTGGAATTTGGAAGCCAAGAAATATACGATAGAATAATTTTTGACCTATTAATTATTAATTTTTGAAACAAATATATTTTAATTGATTGGATATTGTTTATTATTTTTAATATTCGTTTGTTAGTGTGGACAAGAGGGGTTGCTATGATTATAAACAATCTCCACTTCCAATCAAGAGTTTGTAAATTCGAGTCTCCCCAAGAGCAAGGTGAGAAGTTTTTAATGCCGAATTTCTATTTGGAAACAACCTTTTCTTAAAGCCGGTTTTCTATTTAGAAACAACCTCTGTACCAAATTTGCTAGTAAAAAGATTATAATTAATTTACAAGTGTGCCCCCGGCTCTATTTTTCTATACTAGTCACTCCTATTATATATAATTAGCATATGGGAAATTGTTGGTACTTAGGGTTTGAAGAAATGGGCGATAGTGAATCGAGGCAATTTTGGGAGCCATGTTTTGCAGAATTAGTTCACTGGCAGAGGGAACTGCCCCGCAGGTTCTTGTTTGGTGAGGATGTCTGGGATGACGACGCTTTCATCCCCGAAGGCGCTTCGGAGAAGCATAGGGCTATATTTCATAGAATTTATAGGAAATACTTCCTTCAGATTTTTGCTTCGGATGTTCGTCTTCTTTCACTACACTTTTATTCTAATCTTGCATTATATGTATACACACACACATCAGATGCACGCACACAAGCCTATGATTGTTTTATTTTATTTTATTTGTAAATCTGTTACGCTCATAAACTTTATTGCCAATTTCAAGCCTATGAATTTTTTTTCTTTTGAGGAATGAATCATTGTTTCAGATTAGTCTTAGACGGTAGGAGCTGGTCAAATTTCTAATTAGAGCTTACAATTGTTATCACTTTTAACAATTCCAAGTTTTTCCCAGTTTTAGTTGGCTAAGGCTGTTCTTAATATTTTTAGACTTTGATTAGTTGTTTAGCCTGCTTATTTGTCTGAGTATTCTTAACAACTAATTTGTAATATCCCAAGCTCTGCCCAGTCTGAACTCCTTAATTTTTTTTAGAGGCTTAAGTGTGGCAGAAAAGATTATGGGGCTTACTTGGTTATGTGTTAAAATAAATTTAGGAATTCATAGCTGTTTTGGTGCTACTTTTAGCCATATTGTTCAAGTGATTTGATTAGCCCCTCTTCTCTTTATTTTATTATATAAGCAAATAGACAAAATTCTAAAAGAGCATGTTAGCGCCACAAATTAAACTTCTTTACTTGATTGAATATCAGCTTCTTTGACTTTCAGCTTCAATTATGACCCTCTTCTTGTTACCGCTCGAGTATGAATTCATGACTGATTGGCTTATTTGGCAGGGTTTCGACATTGACATCTATCCGGGTAAAGCCAAGGCAGCTATGTTTATACCATACCTGGATTTTGAGAAAGAAACTGACATGCTGATGGAACTGGCTAACCATGCTATTCAGGATTACAACAGTAAAGAAACCAATGTATGCCTTTATTCATCTTTGCTCTGGTTGAACAATCTCCCTCACCCCAAGTGTCCTTACAGTATTTTCTACGTGCCTTGCAGGTTTACAATTACGAGGTCTTGTATGTTGAAAAAGTGAACTTTATTTTGGCCGAATACCGTGAATTTTTTATGACTGTTAAAGTTAAAAATCTCACTCTGCGTTCAACTAAAGAAACTTTTCAAATCCATGCACATAAAGGACCAGATGGGGAGAATATTGTCCGCCTTTGCCGGAGAAAATTGCTGGTTTGAGGTATACAGATTTTGAATGAATCTTAGTACCATTTGTTTACGTTGTATCTTTGGCTTTGGTTGTTCAATTTTTGTGGATATGGATATCAGATGATTTACCTTACTTGTGGGTAGGCGTTCCAACTATGTGATTTTCCAGCTCTCCGTTGTTAGGTGACTGGGTGTGAATTTCTGCAGTGTGTAGCCTGTATATAGACTCACAATGTGTTAGTGGTTCCGAGATTCCACCATTGTTTTGCAGGGAAACTTATTCTAAAGTATTTTCCAACATCCTAAAGTTTGACCATCCTTCATAAGGGAAACATAGATTGGTCCAGAAGGCCCGGTGATGCTTCCCACAATTCTCCATGCCTGACCAGAAGAATCTTGCAATATATTTTTCAACAATGTTAATTGTTAATAGTTCCTTTGAAAGGATGAACAACTGGCAGAGTGTGGAGTGTGGATGTTCAGAGCAAGTAGAACGTGTCTTATATTCCCTTACTCTGTTAATTATTGTACTCACCATTTCAGAGAAGATAGAAAGCTTCTTCCATATTTAAGTTCAAGTACATGCATGGTATTTCGTGGAGAGTTTATCAAATCTCGTTCCTAAGATTCTTCCCACTCTTCAGATGACTCTTTGGGATGTATTAGGTGTCATAGTGTAGCGACTCATAGTTCTCTTTATCAGATGCCCATAAAACATTCTCATAACTCGCGACTCACCGTAGTATTGAGAACGAGTTGTACTGAGATGTCACCTCCACTGCTAATAATTATAGTATCATCAACAAAGGCTAAATGATTAATTTAAGGGCCATAAACCCATATCTGCTAATAAAGCCATATTTCCTGCTGTTGTGCAATACATTAAGCATGCGATAGTAACTCTGTAGTGATAACACAAAGAGAGGGCGTTAGAGAGTCACCCTAGATCCCTCTGTGAGTTTAAGAAACCATGTTTGCTACATAGGAGTATCAATTGTTTGAGATGAATTTGTAAATGAGGCTGATCTAGAATTCTAAACCAAGACACTCTACTGTATGTTTTGGCCATATCCAATTGATCACCACATTGCCACCCTTCATATGTTTGCAGTATCATCTACAATCTCCTGGGCTATTGGTATATTGTCCGTAATAACTCTCCCCTCGACAAAATAACTCTGATTTTGAGTAATTATTTTGGGCTGTGTGATATTGAATCTGGCATTTAACACCTAGCAATGATCTTGCTAGATACATTGCATGGCCTGATAGGTACTGATATCTGTATAGCGTTTAGGAGATTCAATTTGGGTAACATGTCAGGCTTGTATCCATACCTTCTTCATAAATAGCTTTAGCAATAATAGGCCAGACAGTTTGGTAGAACCTTTCATTGAGACCATCTGGACCAGGTGTACTGTTTGGATATATTGAGAACACACTTTCCTTTACTTCCTGCCGTGTAGAAACTGTAAGGACTGCATTGTCCTCCTCTGTGACAACTTTCTTCACAACATTCAGCACCTCAGAATCTCCAGAGATGCCTTCAGCACTGAAGAGTTGTTCAAAGAACTTCACAGTTGCTTTTGCCACATCTTTAGTACCATCCACCCACTGTCCATCTCCATCTCTGATTTTCTGTATGTTCAGCTTCTTCGTCCTATCTTTATTAACCCCATGGAAGAAAACAGTGTTGGTATCTTTCCCCTTAAGCCATTTCACTCTTGCTTTTTGTTTCTACACTATCTTGTAGGTTTAGAATCTGGTAAATTCCACTCTTGCCCTTTGTAAATTCATTCAATTCTCTTGACTATTATCAGACACAACAGCCTCTTCCAAACTCCTAATTTGGCGCTTCACAAATATCACCAAATGCTGTTCTAGACCATATACTTAGGGCGTTGCAAACTCTATAGTTTCTTGGTGCAGAATGAGAAGAGGATTACCTGCCATATCGTTAGACGCCAAGCATCTTGGGTTACTTTGGATAATCCTTGTGATTTACCCATTATTTTTTTTGACAAGTAATGATATTTTATAAATGGTATCACTGCACTAAGATTAGGGTTGTTGAGGTGGATGTGCGGGCACACTAGGATGGATAAGATTAGGAATGTTGATATTCGGGAGAAGGTAGACGTGACTCTCATTGATGACAAGATGCGGGAAGCAAGACTCAAATGGTTCGGGCATGTTCATAGGAGAAGTCCGGATGCTCCGGTAAGGAGGTGCGAACGTCTGGTTGTGGAGGGCACAAGAAGAGGTAGAGGGCGGCCTGAGAAGTATTTGGGGGAGGTGATTAGGCAGGATATGGCGAGGCTTCAGATTTTCGAGGACATGGCACTTGATAGGAACATGTGGAAGTCGATATTAGGGTTGTAGGTTAGGAGGTAGTTGAGTCTTGTCTTATACCATATCTTTGTGAGACTAGTTTGGTAGGGATACTATTTTGCTTTTGCCTTGCTTTGGATCATTTTTCTTGATATTTGTTTCTATTTGTCATATTTGTTTCATATTATTTCGGTGGTGCTACTAATATTGTCTTCTTTTGTCTTTGGGGTAGGGGTAAGGTCTTCGTACACACTACCCTCCCCAGACCCCACTAGTGGGATTTCACTGGGTCGTCGTTGTTGTATCACTGCACTAAGACAGTGTGTTAAAAGTTACAAAGTTTGCAATGCCTGGATCATATCTAACATGGAATCACATATTTTACAAAGGCCATGTTGCACCAGAAAGCTGACAAAGAAATACATTTGTGTTTAAGACTATGTGTGTTGTTAATTTTGCCTTGAAATATTCTATTGTTTCTTTCAGTCCAAATTGTCCACCAAATAACCATGGGAATAGTGTTGCAATTTCCAAAACTTGTGTGTCTTCCTATTGAGACCCTCTTCTCCAGCTACTTAAGAAATCCCGAGTAGAGTGGGGCATTGTCCATGATCTGCCCAGAATAGCAAAAACAAGCTTCAAATGTTATCTTGGAGTGTAGGAAAAGATGACGCGTATCTTCAGGGCTCTCTTCACAGAGGACACCTGCTGCATAATGGAATTTGAAATATCTTATCTTCTAATCATTCATATCAAAAGGATTTAGCAAAAGAACATGGTTTGAACGATCTTGACAGATATGCGGCAGTAGTTGCACCCAATTGACCATACCATTCATACACAGATTAGTGAGATAGACAAGAAATGAAATTGAAACATACCTCGATCCTAAAAGATCTTCCTCCATGTTTTTCTTCTGCATTAGTAATGACTTGAAGTCCCCCAACAACCCCTTGTTAACCATCAATGTTACTCTCAGTAGCCCTGAGTTCATTCCACAACTCATTTCCCAAATGCACCTCACACTGGGCATATACAACAGTAATGTGAAAAGAGATTGACCCTTGGGCTTGAGTGGTATGAAAAAAAAATCTGTGCTCCTTATCCTCCAGAATGGCTATCACGCGTGCACCAGACCAGAAGATCCAAATATTGTTGGAGCAGTTGTCAAACCAGGATCGGTGTCCCAACTTCCTTTAAACTTGTCAATGTTCTTAGCCCTCACCATTCGTTCGTCCAAGAAAATGAAAGTTTTTTTTTTGCTGTTTTATTAATCTGAGTCTCGCAGCAGCACCTTGGGACACTATGCCCCTAACCTTCCATGAGGTCGCTATAATCATGGGACACAGTAGGGTTAGGGTCCTTATGACTTATTCTGACGTTTATTCCTCCGCTGATTGGATTTGTATTTTGCCCATTAGTTGAATTAAGAAAACTCCTTGGAGAGAGATTATTATAATAAGCCACATTCCTTCCATGTCAATATCCTGACCATAGTCTTTGTAGGCAGTATCTTCTAGTACTCCATCTGCAGCTTGTGCATCATTGACAAGAAGTTCATCCTGGCCCTTAATCTGTGAACTTCACCAGCTGGATGTTCATGTTCCCGTCCCTTAGCTTTGTCCCTAGCACCTCTTTTCTGATAGGTGGGCATCTAAACCAAAGAAGGGAACATTTAGTTGGTATTCATCTCCTTCACATGGCCTTCATTTCCCAAGACCACCTCAGGAGGAATGACCACTCCAAAAGAAAATTTCTACTTATTGCTTCAGTTTTACAAAATAATTATTCATGATGTTGCATTGATCTTCAGGATCAGGGAATACAGTCTCTCTTTCTTGTTTTACTCACGTTTCTCCTGATCTTCTGAAATTTAGGCTTCCTCTTCTTCTTGGTGTTTCTTTTTCTGTCAATTCTAATATGCTCTCGTGTAGCTTGGTCAAGGTTTGAGGGAACCTTGAACTGGTAGTTCTCTGTAGCTAGCTGTAACAACCATGTGTTCATTTTCTCCGGTTGTATTGTGTGTTGTGTGTTACCATCACTGCTTCTGCCCCTTTTTAGCTCTATATGCCCGCACATTCCCTTTTCATTCACCTTATTTTTGGATTTCCCCTCTTCCTTTGCATACATTTACCTGAACTTCATCTCAAGACACTTTTGTATGAGTTGAGAATTTGGAATTGACACTGAAACATGAAAATAGCTGTTACTGGACCTTGTCTTTGGGGAAATATATGATTAAATATAATGACTAAACTGATGACTTGCCCTGAATTGGTGGTTTGGTTGTCAAAGAGTTGAAGTAACAGTATTGATCTATACTTGATGGCTGATTGCCTTGGTTTGCATCTATACGTGATGGCTAATTTAGTTTTTTTTTCTTGGACTAATGTGCAGTTGGTTTATCCGCGAAGTTGAATTAAGAAGCTTCACCGGAGGCAAGGAAAGAGGAAGTTGAACTATTGCTTTCTAAATCTAGTACTACTTGAAACCACTATCATTAAAAAAAAAGCAAAAACAATTCTCAACGCCCGTGTTGGCATGGTAGTTAGCCCAGTAAGCTGATTCCATTCTGCTGTACTAAAGCGGTTAATATTGATTGACGTCTTTATTAGTTGTAGAATACCTGAAGACACCACTAAACTTGGCACTAACTGTCCCTTAAACTATTGGTAGTCTTATTTATGGTTGAACTCTCTTGGAACATCGGTATTGACAGTTGTCTAAGTTTCATGTGTCGTGAAGTCTTTCTATTTGTGTGTGATTTGGCGTGGAATCCAAGTAATGTTCAAAATAAGTGATTTTTTTGGAGATTTTCATACAGATTAAGAAATCTACAATTTAACATTAGTTAGCAATTAAATTGATTATATTAACCTTTACTATCTCACATAAATACTTCTAACACATATTCCAACACTATTTACTCCAAGGACAATGTAGGAAAAAAATAATTAATTAATTTTTGAAATTTAAAAGAATCACTTATTTTGGACTACAAGAAAAAGGTTAAAAAATTACTTAATTCCTTAAATTCAATTTTACTAAGTCAAATTTGTTAGTCAACCTTTTACATGTAAATTGATTGTTGTGTTTCCTGGAGTTGCATTAGGGGATTGTATTACTTATTAGTCAGCCTTTTATATTTTGACGAGCAGAATCAGCAAGGGCCCAATACAACTTATGTAAATGATTTCTTAATTTATTGTTTTCCTTTCGGCATATCATGATTCTTTCTGTTTTCCTACTTGTTTTCTAAAATAAGAATTGATATTTTGAGGCGAAATCTGTGCTTTGTGCTATATAGAATGTAAGCGAGGAAGTGTTAGGAAATAAGGTGGCCAAGAAACAAAACTACTAGTGTCAGCTGTCGAAAGAGATTATACAAGTTGTTACTGCGGTCGATCTTCACATAACAAAGTAAGGATTTCGGCGGAGGTTAGGTTACATGAACGTATGGCAGATGATTACATTTCCTTGAACATATAAAAATTGTAGCCATTACTTCCATACACTTGAGCGTAAGCTAAAATATCCAGCTTTAAATGATCTCACCTAAAAATCATATAGCAATGGTATAAATGTGGGAACAAAAAAGTAAAATGAATTTATTAGAATGATATTGACCAATAGGAAGTTGTTGACGTCTTAGAATAATACAGCACGTAGTAAATTTTCTGAGAACATACCACAGTTGAAGATCACCATTTAAAGTGAAAAAATGATTAGGCAGTCTTGTTTGACTTAAAAAGTTATCGAACAATTTTTAAGCAAATCAATCAATATACAATAAGTGGTAAATCCTAGTTAAAGATAATTAATTCTACATCCGAGATGAATAACATGAATAGAAAACATAGCCGAGTATAAATGTTGGCGGCAATTATGGCCATATTTAATATCATAAAGAAAGATGCATTAAGTAACATTAAGTGACAATAAAATATAAATAAAGGAAAGGATTCACCCGATCTTGAGCGAAGCGGATCCTCTCTCATTTGATAAAGATAAAGATGAACGATAGACAAATACATGAATCTTAGGATCCTTTTTGGATCTCATGAAGTTCTGGGATCACAGATCCTCTTTTTCTCTTTTAAGAGATGTGTTTACATATTTTCTAGAGAGAAGGAGAGGGAGAGGGATAGAGAGAGAGCCCCCTTTTTGGGAAGTCCTCCCCTCCTATTTATAATGGGGGTATCTATAGAAAATCCTAAAAAAAAGGTACAATTTAGAGGGAATATTCGGTACAATATTCCTTTTGAGTAATCCAAAGCAAACTAGTTGTTTGATGACGGTCCAACCTTGATTATTGATGACGGTCCGACTTTGGCTATTGATGACGATCTGACCTTGGTTATTGATGACGGTCCGACTTTGGCTTGTCTCACCAAGACCTTATGTCTCCGCGTGTCGAATTTCTCTGATCTAATTTTTGACCCATACAGTTAGTCCCTCCGCTTATCGAGGTCATCTCTTGGTCGAGCTAGGTGAGCGGACATCATTAATCGTAATTTGAGAAATTCGGATGGGGAGGTCGACTAGTGTGGATCGCGACTAAGGGTGCCGATCTTTAGGTTAGTGGTATCCCCGTGGGCTGAACTTTAGTAGAGTTCGATCATGGTCAACGACTCGAGTGATCAGTCGATCGAGAAGGCGGTAGAATTGGAGAAGGCCGTCGAGGCCGGGATGGCGGCATCAGAGGAAGTCATTCGCACCCTCGGATCTGGACGGGCGAGTAGGCCGAATGTGAATTCGGACAAGGTCGAGTGTTGATTCGATCGAGGCCGAAGGTTGATTCGGACGAGGTCGAATGTTGTTTCGTTCGAGGCTAAATTCTTCTTTTTGGCGATGGCCCTTGGCCGTTGGGGACGACCTCCTCTTTTTGGCGATGGCCCTTGGCCATAAGGGTCGACCCCTTCTTTTTTAGCGACAACCCTTGGCCGTAAGGTTGATTTGGACGAGGCGAACGTTGTTTCGGTCGAGGCAGAAGGTTGATTCGGTCGAGGCCGAAATCTTCTTTTTGGCGATGGACCTTGGCCGTTGGGGTCGACCTCCTCTTTTTGGCGTTGGCCCTTGGCCATAAGGGTCGACCCCCTCATTTTTAGCGATGGCCCTTGGCCGCAAGGACAATTCGGACGAGGCTGAATGTTGTTTCGGTCGAGAGCGAAGGTTGATTCGGTCGAGGCCAAATGTTATTTCGGTCGAGGCCGAATTCTTCTTTTTGGCGATGGCCCTTGGCTGTTGGGGCCGACCTCATCTTTGTAGCGATGGCCCTTGGCCATAAGGGTCGACCCCCTCTTTTTTATGGATTACCCTTGGCCGCAAGGTTGATTCGGATGAGGCCGAATGTTGTTTCGGTCGAGGCCGAAGGTTGATTCAGTCGAGGCCGAATGTTATTTCGATCGAGGCCTAATTCTTCTTTTTGGCTATGGCCCTTGGCTGTTAGGGTTGAGCTCCTCTTTTTGGCGATGGACCTTAGCCATAAGGGTCGACCCCCTCTTTTTTAGTGACGACCCTTGGCCATAAGGTTGATTCAGACGAGGCCAAACGTTGTTTCGGTCGAGGCTGAAGGTTGATTTAGTCGAGGCCGAAATCTTTCTTTTGGCGACGGACCTTGGCCGTTGGGGTCGACCTCCTCTTTTAGGCGATGGCCCTTGGTCATAAGGGTCGACCCCCTCTTTTTTAGCGACGACCCTTGGCCGTAAAGTC
Organism: Nicotiana glauca; assembly: GCA_026770625.1. Lineage (NCBI taxonomy): Eukaryota > Viridiplantae > Streptophyta > Magnoliopsida > Solanales > Solanaceae > Nicotiana > Nicotiana glauca. The sequence goes on from MU693107.1 coordinate 11,068, forward strand.
AATTCGGACGAGGCCAAATGTTGATTCGGACGACGCCGAATGTTGTTTCGGTCAAGGCCGAAGGTTGATTCGGACGAGGCCGAATGTTGTTTCCGTCGAGGCCGAAGGTTGATTCGGTTGAGGACGAATGTTATTTCGGTCGAGGCCGAATTCTTCTTTTTGGCGATGGCCCTTGGCCGTTGGGGCCGACCTCCTCTTTTGGCGATGGCCCTTGGCCATAAGGGTCGACTCCCTCTTTTTTAGCGACGACCCTTAGCCGTAAGGTTGATTCGGACAAGGCCGAACGTTATTTCGGTCGAGGCTGAAGGTTGATTCAGTCGAGGCCGAATGTTATTTCGGTCGAGGCCGAATTCTTCTTTTTTGGCGATGACCCTTGGCCGTTAGGGTCGACCTCCTCTTTTTGGCGATAGCCCTTGGCTATAAGGGTCGACCCCCTCTTTTTTAGCGATGACCCTTGGCCATAAGGCTGATTCGGACGAGGCCAAACGTTGTTTTGGTCGAGGCTGAAGGTTGATTCAGTCGAGGCCGAATGTTATTTCGGTTGAGGTCGAATTCTTTTTTTTGGTGATGGCCCTTGGCCGTTAGGGTCGACCTCCTCCTTTTGGCGATGGCCCTTTTCCATAAGGGTCGACCCCCTCTTTTTAGTGACGGCCCTTGGCCGTAAGGTCGATTCGGACGATGCCGAACGTTGTTTCGGTCGAGGCGAAAGGTTGATTCAGTCGAGGCCGAAAGTTATTTTTGTCGAGGACGAATTCTTCTTTTTGGCGAAGGCCCTTGGCTTTAAAGGGTGTTATTTTGACTTATCAAAATGTTAACCCGTAGTTGTTCGATCAGGGTCAAACTCTTCTTCTTTTTGGTGAAGGCTTTGCCTTAGTCCCAGCTCGAACGAGGTCGAACCTGTCGATCTTTGATAGCAAAGGCCTTAGCCTTAATCCCAGTTCGAACGAGGTCGAACTTGTCAATCTTTGATGGCGAAGGCCTTAGCCTCAATCCCAGTTCGAACGAGGTCGAACCTGTCGATCTTTGATGGCGAAGGCCTTAGCCTTGGTCCCAGTTCGAACGAGGCCGAACTTGTCGATCTTTGATGGTGAAGGCCTTAGCCTTAGTCCCAGTTCGAACGAGGTCGAACCTGTCGATCTTTGATTGCGAAGGCCTTAGCCTTAATCCCAGTTTGAACGAGGTCGAACCTGTCGATGTTTGATGACGGAGGCCTTAGCCTTGGTCCCAGTTCGAAACGAGGTCGAACTTGTCGATCTTTGATGGCGAAGGCCTTAGCCTTAATCCCAGTTTGAACGAGGTCGAACCTGTCGATCTTTGATGGCGAAGGCCTTAGCCTTAATCCTAGTTCGAACGAGGTCGAACCTGTCGATCTTTAATGGAGAAGGCCTTAGCCTTGGTCCTAGTTCGAACGAGGTCGAACTTGTCGATCTTTGATGGCGAAGGCCTTAGCCTTAGTCCAAGTTTGAACGAGGTCGAACTTGGATCTTTGATGGCGAAGGCCTTAGCCTTAATCCTAGTTCGAGCGAGGTCGATCCTATCGATGTTTGATGGCGAAGGCCTTAGCCTTGGTCCCAGTTCGAACGAGGTCAAACTTGTCGATCTTTGATGGAAAAGGCCTTAGCCTTAGTCCCAGTTCGAACGAGGTCGAACCTGTCGATCTTTGATGGCAAAGGCCTTAGCTTTAAAGGGTTCCCCGGGAGAGTCCCAATTTGCTTAATTTTGCTTGCATTGGAGAATATGATGTATTTCCTGGGGGATTTCCAGTTTGCTTAATTTTTCTTGCATTGGAGAATATGATATATTTCCTGGGGGAGTCCCAGTTTGCTTAATTTTGTTTGCATTGGAGAGTATGATATATTTTCTTGGTGATTGCTCCTGCTTCTATTCCACTTAGAGAAATAGTTAGTTAAAACAAAATAAAGCATTTGCTACCTCAGTTTGATCTAGTGCAAAGAAATGCTTGAAGGGCAAGCACAATTTGCAGGAAGCGGTGACGCTGAAGTAAAGTCGAGCCTCTCCCAAATTCATCACTGTTTCTTATTCTTGTGTTGATCATCATCATCTACTGTTTGAGTGGTGGGCTGTAGTTGATCATCATTGGCAGCAGCTTCAGTTGATGATGAAGAGATGGAGGACGAATTAGGAGTATTTACAATCTCAGACGACGGATTCTTATTGACTATTTGTGATGGAACCAATAAAGATATAGGTGGTGATGGAGGTTGAAGCAAATCGAATGTAGAAGGAGTAGTAATTGGATGAGAAGAAAACATGGTTTCTATTAAACTTAAAGAAGAGCCCTTTTCAGATTCACATGTCGGCATATCGAAGATGCTTGATAAAGAATAATTATTCGCCGGAATCTGATCAATTGTATGACCAATTGATAAATTGAAGTAAAATTGTACTCATTAAGCAACTAGATTAAATGATAGACCTTATGTATAAGACATACGACATGGACTTATTCATTTGGTGCATGTACCGAGAATTCACAATCCATCTTATCGAGCACAGGTTCAAGTGGACGTGCTTGGACACAAAAATCGAAGTGCAAAATGTGTGAACAACAGCCCTAGAAACTACAAGGGTGTATGTATATACGCCCAGAACGAAATCTAAAGGTCAGTACTCTGTTTACTTCCGCGGAGCTGAGAAACCCCAATAGGAAGTCGGGTTCCCATCAATTTTGTGTGACAAAGGGCGGATAAACCAGTTGTTTGTGCTTTTTTCCTCGTCCGCCATGGACTTGATCAAAAGCATGGATAGCAAGCAAAAGTTGTGGTAAATGTATGTGCTGTAGAAGCTACACAAGAATTCGCTAGGATTGAATTTTAGATCTAGAAAAAACTATAATTTTAACTAGAAAATCTCCACAAACGGCGCCAAATTGTTTGACTTAAAACGTTATCGAACAATTTTTAAGCAAATCAACCAATATACAAGAAGGGGTAAATCCTAGTTACGGATAATTAACTCTAGTTCCGAGATGAATAACATGAATAGAAAACATAGCCGAGTATAAATGTTGGCGGCAATTATGGCCATATTTAATATCATAAAGAAAGATGCAGTAAGTAATATTAAGTGACAATAAAATGTAAATAAAGGAAAAGATTCACCCGATCTTGAGCGAATCGGATCCTCTCTCATTTGATAAAGATAAAGATGAATGATTGACAAATACACGAAGCTGTTTGATGATAGTCCGACTTTGGCTATTGATGACGGTACGACCTTGGTTATTGATGACGGTCCGACCTTGGCTTGTCTGACCACGTCCTTATGTTTCCGCATGCCAAATTTCTCTGATCTAATTTTTGACCCATACAAGTCTGAATTCCTACGTTTCTTAAGCTGGTATTAACTTAATCCGATTAACACATGGTCGGCACAACCTAAAAACGATTTCTTTTTGAACTGAGGTTGAGCTTTTCTTTATCGTGGTTGATTAAAAACTTGAAGAATAAAAGTCTATCATTAAAAGACTTTCAAGGATTGATTTTTGGAAATCGAATTTTTCGAGTTTGTTAATTGTTTGGATGGTAGGTTGCTCCATTAGGTTAGAAACATCACGAGGAGTTGGAGATTCACATTTGAAGATTTAGCTAAATTGGAGCACTGCTTCATTCACAATGTCGGTTGAAGTTGGACTGCTGTACAAAATGGGTTAAGTCGGATAAGAGTCTGAACTAGGGGTTAAATTTGGTAAATGTAATGTTTCTTAAGAACAGAAATAGTAAGTGATGTCCGACCAGACTAAACTATTATCAATCACTTGTTGGAATCGCTATATATAGACAAAGGAAAAAGAAAGTACCATTTTGTTTACTGCAATGCACATGTACACTTGTGCTTTATATATTGTTCTAAATATCACTTCTTTTTCGATGCGTTAATTCTTGAAATGAATCAGTTGCTTATGCCTTTGAAATAACTTGTGGCTCTAATGTCCAAGATCTTCCTTGTTTTCAATGTTAATTCAAAGCTAGCATTGCTGCCATAATTTGAAAATGTTAATACATTTTTGGTATCATGATAATCTCAACAATAAACTCCGGACTAATCCAGACTCTGAAATATGTGGTCATTCGAGGATTTGCTCAGTGAGATGCACATATCCTTTAACTTATATACAGGGCAACCAAATGAACACCCAATTTTACACTTTTAAGTGTCATTTGGATTTGCAGTTGAATCCGCTACAACAACAACAACAACCCAGTATAATCCCACTTAGTGGGGTCTGGGGAGGGTAGTGTGTATGCAGACCTTACCTCTACCCTGAGGTAGAGAGGCTGTTTCCAAATAGACCCTCGGCATCCTTCCCTCCAAGAACTTCCCACCTTGCTCTTGGGGAGACTCGAACTCACAACCTCTTGGTTGGAAGTGGATGTTGCTTACCATCAGAACAACCTCTCTTGCAGTTGAATCCGCTATGCTATATTTTTTCTAGTGTATATGTACTTTGTTGTTTCAATTTATCTGGCACTCGAAGATTAAAAAAATAAAACATGACTTTTGAAATTTATGGTCTAAAGCCAACCTTAGATACTTGTGTGATTAAAACCCATCTTACTAAAGATAAAAATTAAATTTTAAAGTTTAATTATCTCTAAATATATAAAGTAACATTCCTGTTTGGCTACACTAAATAGAAAAGAACATCACAAATATTGAAACAAAAGGCATACTTTAATAGTATTGACATAATATAAACCCAAAATCAAATATCATATTAGGACAAAAAACAATTTTAGATTAGCAAGAATAGTGGCATATCTGTTTCAGCCATATCATGCATTATTGACAAAGGACAAGGTCTTCCTTTCTATTACCCCTTTTCCAATTCCGACTAGCGGCATCAAAGACAACTACCACACTCAATCGACTGTGTTTATTCAAGGGAATAACTGCAATTAATGAAACCCTAATAAGCCTTCCCATTACGGGCCTTATCAGATTGAGCCTACATTCACCACCTAGACCACCCAGTACATAAAATGCACAAATTAATAACTAATTACCACACTTATAATTGTATTCAAGTTTATGGACTATCACCAAACAAGAGCATTTGAATATAAATAAAATATTTATTTTAAGCCCATTTTTCTTACAAATACTCCACAAATTATATTCGAAAAGCGAATGTTGTATAATACTATTGGATCTGCTCGACACAAACGAATGCTCTGGGGGTCTAGTGGATTCATAATTTCCTTTAGGTCAGGCGAGCATTATTTGTTCGTCAGTTTTTATTTCTTTTCTCAAAGCTATCCTAAGACGTGTACTCTCTAATACTTTCTTAAAGCCCCTTAGGGATTTCTCACCCTACCAAGGTTTTCTTTACTCTTCCGACTTATACATTGTACCAGCGGGAGCGAGCCATTGCATAACACTTAGTAGAGCAGAACACTTCTAAAGCTGGTGTTATATCCAATTTTGCCTCATATTTTCCTAAAATATATATACTTTCAAAATAGCATATTTGCTATCATTATTTAGTTTACAAACCTATATAAGCATTTTCTATAATTTTCCTTAATTTTAGAAATTTAAATTAATTTTCTTATATTTTAACTATAAATAAATATCTAGTAATTATCCTTTAAATTGTTTTGTCATGACTTAATTACCTAAAATAATTATTTTTCACCTATAATATATGTTTCAAACATTTATTTCCTTCTATATAATTACATTAGCATTTTTAAGCTATTTATCTAATTTAGCAATAATGACCTATATTCGTACATAAAGGATCTTTATTCTAGTATTATTTATGTCAAAATGGCGTATTTATATTTTTATAATAAAAAGTTATTTTAAGTATTTCAGTGCGTAAATAATATTTTTATTCATTTATTAAGTAATTTTTTTATAAATTATTTGATAAATTTTGAGGTATTTAAATAATAGCCCAATTTCTTACCTATTTTCGGACCCAAAACCACCCAAACCTTAGCCCAATTACCCCAAGCCCAACACCAGCAACCCACTACCCGTACCCATTTAATAGACCCGCCCCACTTCTTTTAAAATCCTGACTGTTGAGATCTTAGAGATCAACGGCCCACAATCAACCTACCCCTTTTAATTATCCAACCCCAAACCCTAATCTCAATTCCCCCTTTGCCCGCCGCCTCAAGAACCTCTCACCACTCTTCTTCTTCGTTAAACCCTAGCCGCCGTAACCCCTAACCCTCTCCGATTCTGACTCAGACATGGAATCAATCCATGATCTACTTACCTATTTTGTGATACTCTATCATTTCACGTATGTTTATGGTATTACTTAGTTCTTGCCCTATTTTTGGCAATAATTACTTCTCAAGAACGTGCCGATTTACTTTGATTCTGTGAAGATCTAGACGATCTTTCGTCTCTATACATGATATATTGAACGATTCTTGCATTATTGGTTCGATTCAAGTTGTCAGTCCCAGCTAGGGTTTGAGATTTTGCCTTTTTCTTTATCGATTTTCGATTGATATTCTTCCCTTTCTTGTGTTTGACCAATATTTTTCTTATTGTTGTTTAACCCACTGTTGTAACGACCCGACCGGTCATTTTTGGAATTTATTCCCCGAACCCCCATTAACTGCTTTTCCTAAGTTCATTTCTGCTATTTTGGTGTGCCGGGACGTTCAGTTCTAGGATTCAGAGTGTTTTGGGACACTTAGTCCCTAAATGAGAGCTTAAGAGTTGAAAAATGGTCCGTATTCGGAACAGTGTGAATAAGACCTCGAAATGGAAATCCGATGGTTCCGTTAGCTCCGTTAGGTGATTTCGGGGTTGGGAGCGTGTTCGGAATGTTATTTGGAGGTCCGTAGCTCTTTTAGGCTTAAAATGCCGAAGTTTGAATTTTTGAAGTTTCCGGTCCGATAGTGAG